>JADDON010000514.1:0-37605 GCA_017140175.1 Fusarium staphyleae | reverse complement strand
CCCCCTCCCCCACCATCATCGGCTTCCTCCACAACTACAATGGTTGAGTGGGATAGCTTCATCACACTGATTCACATAGTAGCTTAGTACAACCCGTTTCATATCCATTTCTACCATGCATACAAAATAAATATTACAATTGAGCATATGGTCGAGAGGGATTATCCATACAACCAAGAGCATGCTTATGCTCAAGACTCATAACCATTACCATGTTCTCCTCATGATAACAGCTAGTCTCAAGCATCGCCCTTCCATGGTCGCCTATCCGACCTCTGTCTGTCTCACAAATCACTTCAGAGCCCTTGAGAAAGGCATCAATCGCTGGGCGCTGCAATTGCTCTTGCTTCAAGACTCCCATTCTCGCTCATATCTCGCGAGTGTCATGCACCTAATTCCATCCCACGCTCGCTGCACATACATGCGGCTCGAGATGCATCGTCGCTCGCTTTTGTTCTTTTGCGCCTCACATGTCGTGGCGCAGACTAGGCAAGAGCACCTCATCGAGTCTTGGCCCTCACAATGAGGACGGTTAGTTCGCCTGCCTCTCAGCTGTCGGCTTCAGACGTCCGCGCAGCAGCTGGGGGTGCAGGCGTCTCTGGGGGTTGAGGCTGAGGAACACCGCCCAAGCCTGGAGGTGTGGGAGTCTCGGCAGGGATGGGAAGCGTCATGGGTCCCTTCGGTGCTATCGCACGTCCAGGAAGTGACTCGCCCCGAATTACCTTCTCCACCTCAGACTTGTCTAGGGTCTCGTACTTTACGAGAGCCTTGGCCAGCAAGTCAAGTTCTTTGCGCTTCTCTGTCAATATCTGCCTGACATCCTCATACGACTTCCTTAATTGCTTCTCGACTTCGCCCTCAATGGCGGCTTTGGTCGTAGAGCTAAGGTTTTCGTATCTTCTGCCGTACTCCACAGGTCCAAGAGTACTTGACATGCCAAAGAGGGTCACCATCATGAAGCTCAGATCAGTGGCTCTCTCCAGATCCTAGAAACTCAGGGTTAGTGTACATCTTTCTGAAGACTCAACAGGGGCATGCTTACGCTAGAAACACCCGAGGTCACCTTGTCGTCACCGTATCGCATCTCTTCGGCCATCTTGCCTCCGAGGAGTACACGGATGTTTGACATGTACTCAGCGGCCGTGTAAGAATACTTGTCCATCTGAGGAAGCTGGGCGGTATGACCGAGCGAGGGTCCCTTGGGTAGAATGGTAACCTTGTACAGCGTGCTGGAGCTCTCCTTTTCGAAAAGCTGAACAAGAGCATGTCCAGCTTCGTGGTAAGCTGTCATTTCCTTTTCCTTCTCCGTGATAACCATCGACTTGCGTTCAGAGCCCATCGTGACTCGGTCAAAGGCCCACTCGAGATCTTGCTTGGACACCTGAGTGGCCTTGGCTCGGCTGGCTCGGAGAGCGGCAACGTTGAGCATGTTTTCGAGGTCGGCTCCTGATCGGCCAGGGCAGCGGGCAGCGATGGCATCTAGGTCGACATCGGGGGCAACCTTGATGTTCTTGGCGTGATGCTTGAGAATGGCGATTCGACCGCGGACGTCGGGCAGGTCGACATTGACGTGGCGATCGAATCTTCCAGGGCGGGTGAGGGCCTTGTCTAGCATATTGGGCAAGTTGGTGGCTCCGATAATGATAATCTTGGTCTCCTGGTCGAATCCATCAAGCTCGGTGAGTAGCTGATTCAGGGTCTGTTTGGCGTGGGCCTGGTCTCTAGGATTACGCTTGCCTCCTATGGCATCAAGCTCATCGATGAAAATAATCGCGGGAGACTTTGACTTGGCGGCTGTGAAGAGCTCGCGAACTCGCTTAGCTCCGACACCCACGAAGATCTCGTCAAACTCGCTACCAGACATGTAGAAGAAGGGAACACCGGCTTCACCAGCAACAGCTCGGGCGAGGAGCGTTTTTCCGGTACCAGGAGGGCCAACAAGGAGGACACCCCTGGGTAGCTTGGCACCAAGGTCGGAAAACTTCTCGGGGTTCTTCAGAAACTCGACAACTTCTTGAAGCTCATCCTTTGCCTCGTCGCAGCCGTGAACATCATGGAATCGGGTAGTTTGCTTCTCAGCCTTGACCTCGGAATCCTGCTTCGCACCGGGTCCGCGACGGAAGGAGCTGAGTGTCTCAATCAGGATCGTAACAGCGGCAAAGCAGAGGTATGTGACAACGGCGAAGATGGCCAAGAATTTGAACCAGCGGAAGATAACTCGCCGGGTGGAATCTTGAACAATGACGTAAATCGGTTCACCTTTGGCGCCCGTAGCGTTGCCAGCAGCCCCAACTCCGGCTCCGGCCACAGCAGGATGTCCAGCACGCTGTTCACCGGTAGACCACTGGTTGGACGTATTCGTCGCCGACGCCGGGTTAGCAGCCGAGGCCGCACTAGCACCAAGCATAGCAAGAGCTCGGCGATAAGCGTCATCGGTCCCAGGGTTAGTCGCAAAGCGCCCAGACTGATACCGTTCAACCAAAATAGCAGGCATGCTGGCTCGAAGGAGTAGCTGGTAGAAGGCGTTCTGAGCATTCGCGTTACCAGGGTTCCGATTGGCAGATTCCTCGAGCGTCGCAAGCTGGTTGCGAGAGATTCCATTAGAAGTTCCAAAGCCTCTTCGCTGCGCGCTCCAGGCACCGAAAGTAGCCATGCTACGAGTAGATGACATTATACCGAGGGATGTTCGCGCAAAAGGACCGAGGATAGACGGAGACGGTGATACTCGAGGCTGGAAATAGGGTCGTCGCAGAATGGGGTTGGACGCCTGGAGACCTACTCGGCATAGGCTTGCAATGGTCATTTGAGCGGTAGTCGGCGTCATCGCATCGGGTCCTGCGCGGGAGACACAAGACTTGAGGTCGACTCGCCGAAGGAAATCGGGAAGCTGGGGTTCGTTCACCTGCGTCAAGAATTAGTCATAATTTTCAAGCATACGATGTAGAGAGCTGCGACTTACGTGTCGAGTTTCCACCACCTTGTTCCTTATAGCAGTCTGATTAATGTTCTCCTTTGTTGGTGTCGACCGACGTGAAACAGAAGAAGTTGAGCCTTTCCAGGGAACCATGAAGGTGTTTGCGATCGAGGGCCATAGTTCCGAAGTCGCAGCCGCCATATTCTAAAACCTTTGTCAGCGTCGTCTGGCGGTTGCGTTCCGTAGTATCCGCAGAATCATACCGGCAGCATCATGGCGTTGTAGGCCATTATGACTTTTTAAGGCACCTAATGTGCCTCCAAGAACGATAATTCGAGACTGATGATCAACGAAACTCGAGATAGCGCAGTTCGATGACGTGAATGTTGAGACTTCTGGCTGGCTGTCTGTACCGGTGATACGCGTCCACCTGTTCGGGGACAGGAATGGATCGAAGATTGGATGTAGTAACCCTGCTCAAAGAACGTGAAAATGCCTTTACCTAAGCACAGTCATCGCGATGAATTGCGCGTAGGCATCATCGGTAAATAATCGTTGGGGGAGTGAGTCTCTCTGCTTGCCACAACTAGTCCGCTGTTCGGCATCACGAGACGACCTTTCCCATTGGAGTATATTGCTGAGTCATGTCCTCGGTTACTAGATCTTCCGTCTCCGGCCATATGTACGATTTCCTCGATTCTACTGGATTAGTCCGAAATAGGCCGAAGTACTTAATTAGACTAGTCTTGAGTTTCTAGAATGATCTGTCCATGGATGTCTCCTGTCGAAGAACCTAATCTGCATAATTTAGGTTACTAAGGCCCTGATCTTCTCATGACATAACATATACTGTGGATACCCAAGAGGTACTTCCTTGGCGCATAAAAAACGCTAAGTACCGAAGGTCACCCCTGTCGCCGATTTGTGCATAGTGTATCTTAGTCAGATTGATGAGGTGGCTGCGATAGAGGTGGCTGCGATAAGGTGGCTGCGAATATAGTCACGTGACTAGCCTGATCCGGTCGGGTGAAGCTATTCGTATTTAATTAATTGGGGGTGATTATCTTAGATTGATGGTTGCGATTGTTGCGATTGTTGCGATTGAGGGGGTCACGTGACTGGCCTAACCGGCCGGTTGAAGCTATTCGCATTTTTAGGGGGGCAGCCTTGTCAGCCTTGCACTTTTGTCAGGAAAATCTAACTTTTGTCAGAAAACCAGAAAATATGTGCGCAACCAGATATGCACATAGTTTCCCCCTCAATATGTCACGAAAAGTACGTATTTCCTTGGCATCTAAGCTACTTGTAGTTTACGGCGAAAAAGATACATTCGCGAAGCTTGCATAACTCATCGCGATATCGAAAATCGCGCAACTCGACGATAAATTCAAAAACAACTGCTCAATCGGGAAAGGTGAGTGCTTGGGCTCCACAACATATGTTCAAAAACTGCGTTATGTCACGAGAAGATCAGGGCCTAACTGTCCAAAATACTTGGAACTTTATATATATACGTACATATATACCTATGTAAAACCAATGTTGTCTTCTTGCTACTGCGTCTTGTGCAGCAGAAGAAAAACAACCTCTTGGATCTCGCGTGAGCGGCCAACCTTTTTCTTCTCTTGCACTAACTCCAATTCCTCATCACCCATGATCGCTAGCAAGCATGAGTCCATGCCTTGCCCATGTTGTTGCGTAACCCGACGAGAGGTCTTCAAAATAGTTCCTAGCCTCAAATCTGTCGCCTTCATCCCACATCTACCTTGATATGAACCGGACGCCACCTTCAACATCGGCAGGACTTTTGCAGGGGTGTCGGCTTCGTCTCATCGGAAAGAGAGCTGACGGCTTTACATATGAACTAATCCAGACTATAACAGAAGCGAAAGAAAATGCTCAATTGCACGAAAAGAGCCAGAAAATCACGGAACTGTAATCCGTTTACAAGAAAAGGCCGACGCTGTGCAACTGACTCGTATATTCATTTATGTTGCGCCTCGAAATGTCCACAAAAACGGGTGAAGAATGGCCCAGCAATTCGCGGAGGGCATGAGACTGTGTTAGAACGCCGAGAGATGCTTTCGAGCTAGGTATCGTGTCTTTCATGCGGTCTAGGGGTGTATGCCGATTATGTCAGTCAGCAGGCTACGGCCTGGCGAATTTTGGTCCTGTAAGTCCCAATGGGTATCTCCTCTTAAAAAGAACAAGAATCAAATCCATGAAAAGAGGGCGTCGCCGTATGCTCGAGCCCGGGTATGATTATGGTGTTACAAATTGTCTTCGTGACAGAGGACGGTATGAAGGCGTTATCATTCTAGATAATATTCGTGAAACATTAGACGGCCTGAAAGCCAAGAGGTCCGTCATAAGCTCGCAAGTCTGCTACTGGGCAGCTGCATCGTGGGGTCATCGAATTCGATCTTGGGTCCGTAAAGATCATAAACCGCATTCCCGTATGCCGGCAACTGTCCAATAGTCGCAACTTCGATCGGGGGATCGTACTGGGACCACTGCTCCTGTTGCGGCTGAGTAGATGACTGAGGATAGTGATCCGCCACGGGGGTATGGATCTGCGGCGCATGGGCGGTCACGGTTTGCTGAGATTGGCTCATGGAGTGTCGGATAGGCTGGTGATATTGTATCATGGGCTGGTGAGAGTTGGTGGGTGTGTATGCTGGCGGGTTTGCTGGTTGATGTGCGTAAAATCCCTCCTGAATCATGGGACTTGGAACCGATGTTGAAGAGAAGGCGCTAGGGCTACTCTGAATCGAGGTTGTAACTCCTGAAGCAGGATAAGGCATTTCCAAGGGAGGTCGTTCAACCTGCTGAGAAAGGTGATAATGTGTTTGCATAGGGTTCGTCATTGTAGCAACGCCAGGGTTCCCCTGATCAGTGACATAGTATGACTGACGCGAAATACTTGCAGTTCGATAAGGTATCTGAATACCAGCATGATGCTCAGACATAGGTATACCGTGAAACTCTGGAGTAGCATTGGAAGGAACTCCTTGCCGGCTACTGTACTGGGGTGGGAGATGTTGTCCGTGAGCTTGCTGCTCAAAGTCGGCATAAGAAGACGACCGATGTAACGAGCCGTGTGGGATTGTTTGGTTTATGGAAACCATATCCTGAGGTGACCAGGTCATCGCAGAATGCTGGGGGGTGGACGGGGGCTCGTCATCTTCGGAATCTGAGGAGTAATCGTCAAGGATATCGTTGGGGTTCATGCCCTGTTGATGCGACCTCCGTTGGTGCTTGACCATGGTAGTCTTTCTGCAAAAGCTGAGAGATTAGTTAGTACAAGGTCTAGGCCGGCATTGTTCTAACCCACCTCTTTGAACAACCATCATGGGCGCACTTGTAGGGACGCTTGCCGGTATGGATACGTCGATGACGGGCAAGACTCGAAGACTGAGATCCTTAGTTAGTTCTGCATGAACCGTAAATTCTTGATCTATACACACATCCGAGAACCGCTTTCCGCAGCCAATATGTTGACACTGGTGTGGCTTTTCCCCGGTATGTGTGCGAATATGGACCGTCAAAGCACTTCGCTGAATGAAGCTCTTGCCGCAACCGGGTATCGAGCATGCATATGGCCGTTCGTTGGTATGTATTCGGTAGTGCCTCTGTAAATCAGATTTGCGGTTAAAGCTCTGCAACAAATGTCAGCGTGATGGAGGAATTGCACAGCATTGGCCCATACGCACCTTTGTGCATGCTTGCCAATCGCATTGGAAGGGACGAGCGGTAGGCTCGTTCTCTACCAACTCCATAAGCTCCATGCTTTCTTCGTAAGGGTCTCGGATGAGATGCGCCAGTAATGCCGAGTGATAAATGACAGTGTGATGCAACTGACCCCCAGATCACAGCATACTATACAAGACGCCTTGATAATTGATAGTTTGAAAGATCAGAAAGAGAGAGGTCTAGTCTTGTTTTGGAGCCCTAGATGGAGCCACAAACAGGCTACAACTTCCGGGGTAAAGTTAAGCCTCGAGATAAGGACGACAATAAGGCGGCTAATTAACTCGAGGTTTAGAAGCAATGGGTACAAGTACTGGACCACTATAAGAACTGCACGTAAGGTCTTTCTGTGAATATCCTTGATGTGTTAAGCAGTTCCCGGCGTGCCTCTGAATGACTGTAGGTTTGGAGATAAGAGGCGAAGGATATGTGATGTGTAAGAACTGGCTGCACGACTTATTAAGACGAGTTAATGCAGGCAATATCCAAGGCCCAGTGGATCGGGCAGAGATTTGGCTGGGGGCCAGGGAAGGGTCGGAAGACGTGCTGAGTCTCGCGCTTGGTCCAAGCTGATACTCCTGTCCAGGTCCAGGTCCGTCCGGGCCAAGGATCAGAGGGATCCGCAGACGCTTGAAGGCCTCTCAAGTCAGCTCCAGTCGATCTAGATAAGTCGAGTTGGTACTGATAACGGCGAAGTTGTGCGACGAGCCCGGAGCGTAGCTCGATATAGCTCGATGGATTTGCCGTTGAACGGGGTCAGCTTTGTTGAATAGATTGATTTGCCCAGGTCGAAGAAGGTTACGGTCGAGACACGAGACGGAGTGGGAGACAATTCCAGCCGTACACCTCTGGAACGCGGGTATTGTGAAAAGCAGCGTTTCGGGTGGTGAAAATGAAATGGAGTTCGAGAATAGACACAACAGGGTTGCTGCAAATTCTTGATGACAACAATAGCCTGGATAAGTTGCTATAAGTTGAGCTGTTGAGACAGGCTGGTCTGGCTCAAGTCAGGTATGGTGTCTAGTCGAGGCGAGTCGAGTCAGGTAGTCGGCCAAGAAGACGGGGGTCGGCGAGAGATATCAACAAATGGCCAGCAGATTCTGGGCATGGATTCCACTGGGTAAGGGCAGTGGAAAGTGGTTGATAGTACTCTGTGACCACCCAGACCATGCAGATGCCAGATGATGGAGTGGAACGGAGGAACGAGATAGACCAGGCGGCGAGCAGCGAACACCAACGATGTCGCAAATGATACTTAGTTATAGGTGTGCGGCGAGTATAGCATGCGCCGAGGCCCAGCACCAACAAGGAACCACGCAGGAGATCAAAAGAACCAAGGGGCCCCTGCAATGGCGGGCGTCAGTGGGGCTCATATGGCAACGGTGGAAGGGGGGATGGTCATGAGTGAGCAATTGACAAGAAATGGAGGAGATGGAAGGAGGAAGAGATGGAGGGAGGCTGATGGAGAAACAGACGAGAGATGAAGAGATGCACCAGGGGCCAGGGACAACGATATGTGGGCATGAGATGGAGGGACAGGATGGAGACACGGGGCGGGCACTAACACAACAAGACGAGGTATCCAACATTAGATATCGATGGCGGCGTACCTGCCCGGGTGAGCTAGGAGTTGTAATAGTGCGTCAAGACTTACGGCCGAGTGCACGAAGCGATGGTCTAGGATGGTGTACTCCGTAGTGCGGGCCACAATACGTAGTGTGAGCGAAGCCTCTGTTGACTCTGTATCTGGCATTAGGGGCTGCCCCATCACCACGAGTTGAGCAACCCCGGCCGGCCATTGGGCGGTTGCCAGTTAAAGCACGCAGACGGAGGAAAATTGCCAGAGACACAGTGCGTTTGGGAGGGCGTTGAGCCAGAGACGACGGGGACAGGGGACAAGGAGCCGAAGAGCCTAATGGGGTCAAAGGTGGTGTCGAGGGGTGTCAAGGGTGTCGACGTTGAGGGCGTCAACAAGGCAAGGGATGGCGGATCCCGCCAAGTGTGCGTAGAAGGCTGAGAAGCGACCGACTGCATGCATGGATGCACGCTAAACCAGCCTGCTCATGAGAGCAAGATTGGACCAGATGGGTGAGAAGCTGGATGACGGTTATCCCAATAGCTTCCTCGGTCACAGATGGAGAAAGGGGAGAGAGGATGAGAAAAGACTGGACGAACGACGACGACAACGACGACGAGGCGGCGGCGGCGGCGGCGGTCCGCTTTGCTCCAGAATGCCCGCCGTGTCCACCATTTTGCTGTTAAGAAGGGATGCCGTCTGCACTCTTCTGGCTGCTGGTGTTCTGCGAGGTATTAGCTGTGAGAAGACCAGAAGGTGGGCGCCCGGGATGTGGGCTGTGGGTGTGGATGAGCAGGCTTGAGTGAGAGCGCTGGTGCTGGGGTGAGGTGAGGTTCAGCCAGCGCTAAGTGGGGATTGACTTTCTCCACTGATTCCAGCCATGGCGCGGTACGTACCGTGATCATTGGAGACAGAACCAGCTCACCGGAGCTCAGGGCGACCCATACCTATCAAAGTGTCAATAGATATCAACGCAGACGGTGCCCTGGAAATTAGAAGAAAAGAATAATTACCTACATATCGGACTTGTTCTATTCTATACTAAACTCAGTCCTAGGTAGTACGTAGCGTACTGGTTTGCGGTGGCAGCTGACTACTAGTAGTTAGGTGGTTCCCATTTCAGCTTCCTCCACGCTCCCCTAGGTACCTAGATACCAAGCCCCTAGGTACCAAGGTACTCCGTAAGAAGTACAGGCTATAGCCCAGTACTGTAAATGACAGGTTAGTAAGCCAAGCACCTCAAGGGCGGATATTGTTTTACCCTGTTTCTTCCAGCTCCCACTAATAAGTCGACTCATCAATCGAACAAGGCCATTGTTACTCCGTACTTGACTCGACGACTCCCTTCTGACAGTTGTTGGCGGCGACCCAACTGCCTCTAGGCGGCACCTTGAGCGTTGGACAAGACGGGAGTCAACCAAAACGGCGGGGTCAAGCACCTTAGGGCCGTGCCGGTCTTTGGTCTTTGGTGCCCTCATGTCATGTCTCATTGTGTCTCGTCACCGTCCACTTCTGGCTCCTGGCGCTCGTAACAATGGCCTGAAGAGGAAATGTGATCAGCTCCGGACATCCATAATAGCCCATAATAGCCCATAATAGCCTTTTGCAAGTGCTTCAAGGCACACACAATGCACCCGTTGCGCAATGAACCCGAATGATACAACATCAAATTTGAGCTGTTTAAACCACCAACCGTCTACATGACCTCTATCCCGAGCCATGACGCGGTGTATACGTGCTCTTCGCCCATACAAGAATGGGCCACGATACTAGCTAGCCTACTGAGCGGCGCATCCCCACCAGGACCACCACCCACAACTACCCTTGTCTGTCCCGGCCGATTGTCACCATGCCGTTCCTGACTTCGGCTCTTTTCCACCGTCGCCCGCTTGACCCTTGTCCTTGTCCCCCCGCCAAGAGCTCAAGCCCCATGTCCCAGGCTCTAGGCACAAAAGCGACAAAACGATTGGGGGGGTGACCTCGACTAGGCTCCGGACGATCCCCTGTTTTAATTTTCCGCGTGCCGGTTATCGCAGTTAGACGCCTCATGGACGGAGGAAACCCTATTGCCTCTTCATTACTTCCTTGGAACTGCTCCCCACGGCAAAGCAACGCATCTCATCCTTAAGTTGTTCCAGATTGGCAGATTGGGATGGCATCGATCCAATATGGGATGTTGTGCTTCAAGACGACCTCAGGTTGCATCACAGGTGGAGAAAGCAAGGTTACTGCTGGTGCGGGAAGCCCCCCTACCTTCCGCTAGCCCCGATTTGCTGAACTGCCCTGAACCAGAACCCGACGTTTCAACAATCTTCTGGCTAGCAGCTCGACATTGATTGATAGAGGGACATTTCTGAAAACTGGGAAACGACAGGTCCTCTCAGGACTCGACTCTCAGAACTGATACGCAGCGACGACAGCTGACCTATCGTATTTGCTGCCATGAGGGCGGAAGCCGCCGTAGGTTGATGGAAGCCATGTAACCCTGATCTCCCATGATCAAATGATGGGCGATATCCACCCAAATGACCAGCATCCAGGTTCCCACATCAACCTCACCCATGGCCGTTGGCCCTACGGTCGATCAGGCCATGATGCATGCACAGCCCTTTCCCGTCCCCTGACTCCGATGTAGTGAGCGGCCTAGATGAGCCCAGCAGCATCGCATCCATGATATCGAGATCCTCCGTGTTTACCCCAGGCTCTGCCGATTAAGGCATGGCTACCTCCTTTTTCTCGCCTGAATAAGAGTGTCTGATGCAAACATGATGAAGCTCACCAGGACTGAAGCAAAAGCCACCTCCATTACGGGGCAGAATGGCGTTGCAGGTTACCATGATGCTGGGTGATTTTCAATAGCCCATCCTACTGTAGATGCCTAGCCAGCCTACGCCGTAAATAGATGGTGATGAACGTCCTATCCTGTATTAGAGTTTAGGACCGAGGTGACGCTGGCCGCGGGTGAAACCAACGCCGGTGCATTTTGCGTCTCCACACACATTCTGCCCTCGCCAGTCGGGTTTTGTTCTGAGGGCCGAGAGTCTGGAAGACCAAACGTCGACTTTCCTTCTCCGACCTTCGACCTAACGTCTAACCAGAAGAGAAGTTGTTGATCAGCCGGACTGTGAGGCTCGCGGGCGCAACCTGCAACCCACTTGGGCTACCAGTCACGGCTAAGCATGCTTCCGGCCGGCGAGATCACTTCTGCGATGACCCTATTCCCTTGTTTGGCGCAGCATTGAAGGCGAGGGGTTCTTCAATACGTTACCTGATGCACGTAGAGATCATACTGAGCGGCATATACTAACCAGATTGGCGAGCAGCGATAACGTCGCTTGATCATACCGTACAATACAGCGCTCGACGTTATCTTGAAACACACCTGGAGCAACCGCCCCTCCAAGGCATCGTGATCCAGTATCTCGTCTCACCGCCTGGGCTCTCGACCCTGCAGGACACACAAAACAAAGCGCTTGCCGTCCCGGTTTGCCAACAAGGCCGGGACAGGGCTTTGCGGGAATTCTGCACCTGAAACCGGTGCGCTACTGCCCCTAATCAGTACCTGTAAGATATGTAGAAGACATATGGGCACAAGAGTGATTGCGATGATGGTCACAGCTCTACTTGAGACAATACCTACATTCGATGTGGCGCCGGTTCATTTCCAGTTCTAGTGGGATTTCTCCTTCGTACGTCTCGCAGGGAATAACTGTACAGCACGAGTTCATCTGCCTCGTTGTGTTCCTGAAGTGAGACAGCTCCAAGCGGTCAACTTCAGGCGCACATGGCGACCATGGGGGTTGGGCAGGTGTCTTACACATGGGCTCTTTAGGGTCCTTCGAGTGCCTATTGGGGGTTTGATAGGTCCACTGGCTTCCACATTACCACCGACTAGACGCCTGGTGGCTTCTTCATACCTGTCGAAGTCCCTTCATAATCTGGGTCTGGAATCTTCAACCCTGAAAGATACCCTAATGCATTACCTAAATGAACCGGGAAGACTTCACTTCGGCTGGGCAACGTGGTAAGCGCACAGAACGCTTTGACCGGCAATTATGACTGCTTTTTGCAGTTCTGGCTTGTGATAGAAGAGTCTGATAGTAGGCTAACGCCAGAAGCATGGTGCCAGCAATTACCAACCCTAGAGCAAATCACTAAGTCAACTTACATGTATAAGAACACCAAAGCTGGATAACCGAGAGAGACATGTAATTTCTCTCTGCGAGATATGGCCACATGCGTAATGCGTACGTATGCTTTTTCTCTAAAATCATGACCAGTGGCTTTTTTGTAATCATCTTACAACCGGAAAGCGATGCCCCTTTATGAGAGTATTTTGTACCACTGATGACTCCATCCTACACCTAATAGTAAGTGACTACTACGAGAAAGTTTTGCCTGAGGCCATATCTAGCATGTAGTAATTATCACTTACCCGGAGCGTTCGCAACCACAGCCTCACCATTCACACAGACCACACCATTAACTCAGGGATCCCTCGTCAGCAAGGAGACTTTAGCCAACTTCTCTACGACAAGTTTTGCTTCCAACATTTTGCACAAGCGAGGCATTGGCATAGCCGGGGCTTGATCTGCCGCTAGATTCCGCTGCAGATGATTTGTCCACGCACGTTGCATGGGTCCCCAATAGACGCAGCTGTTCCGCTTCGTTTGATGTTGGCATCAACCACGATACATACAGCCACAGATCGCAAATCGCAACAGAAGCAAATATCGATTGCATGGTCAGATCTGCACCAGCCAAGCTTCCCCATCGAGGAACTTCACACTGAAAAAGGTAGGTCAGCGAGGAGCTCTACCCTTTCAGGGCCCATGATCTGACCTGAGACCAGGTCGATTAGCAATGGCTGCCACGTGCCACGCATGTCCCAGCGAATCGGAATTAGCGGTTGGACTGCGGATCAGATCAGATCATCAGCCCGCCCGAGCTTTTGTTTTATCTGGTCATCATGAAGCTCCCAGGCTCCCCACCAATGCATTCATGCGCTGAACAACGGTCGGTACTACAAGAAGAAGGTCGAAAGCGAAGAAACCTGCGAGGCAGCTTGGCTGTTCATCAGATAAACATTATAAGAAGCCAGCTGTCATAACCTGAGCAATTAGATTGTCTGCCACACATTGGGTAAGGAACAAATCCTGAAACCCAGCAATAAGAGCCAGCAGATTCGCTAGGCACGGACCAGCAAGTTTCTGAAACTCTCTCACCTCCGGAAGCACAACGGCGATAATACAGCGGACTCCTGTACCAAAACGCCGGGACTAGGGTTTACAGATAGAATCTTATCTGTCTCTGGCACGGCTCGATCTGATCAACCCACAGGTCCACTCACTGACTGGATCACGACATGCCTATTTCATTGATATTCAACACTTTCAGGATGGTTGCATTCGATTGAGTGAGCACGCATAAATTTCCAGAGGTACAGGTATTCGTTGGAGCGGTTATCTGATATCGACAGATGTCACCGGTATCGAGAACAATGTCCGATACTGCTTACTCTATAAGTTTTGACCTTCAAGAACTGTGTTCTTTGTGAACCTGCCACTTACAACACCAAAAGGCAACGAGGTACAGTTCTATGGCCTCCTTTGACGGACTTGCTCTGTTGTGATATGTTGTTCAAAATACGTCCGGTGGAGAGAATTCAGCTCAATACCGGGATGGATATAAACCAACTGACCGATGGCGCAGTGGTTGGTGCAGGTCCGAAAAGCCCCGGTATTCTCATAACCTACGGCTGGCCTAGTTTCGCTAATAAGACAACGTTGCATTGTGAAGTGCTTATCCATATACTGACATTGTACTCAGCTAACTATCCGACTAAGGCTCTTCAGAAGCGACCGGCCCTGACAGGATGGCTTCGTGCAACGCTGAGAATCGAGCTGAACCGAACTAGTGGTCAAAGCCAAAGTGACAGGTGGAGAATCTCGCTAACGGCCCCTAGGATTGGACCAGAGAGTTCCTCATCCGCTCAACGTCACACGGGGAAACCAGTCACGACTAAGTTACGTCTTGGACACCCTACGATAGACGTTTAACGCTACAGATCGAGCACCGCGACCGAGAGCTAACGAGATGCAGGCACTTCATCAGACTCGAGACTTGGACCTTCAGCAACTGCTGTCACAACCGCTAGTATGAGATTCGAGATCTTTCCAGCCGAAACGTTCATCTGGGTACCTATTTCGCGACAAACTACGTATCTGGAAGATCCTTGCTAGGCTGAAAATTCCAGGGTTCCCAAAGGAACTTTCGGCTTCGCATCCCGGCTTTAACTACGAAAGGAAAAGACGAAGACGACTGTTGCTCACGGTTCTTATCGTGCTCATCCTCCCTTTCGTGCCTCTGCCACAATATAGGACTTCTATCCTTAGTATCAGGGGGGTTTTAACAAGGGCCAATGTGCCACTTTAATGACCAAGAGCACGAGAACCCAATAAATACCTGCAGACTGTATCCGGCAGCTAGTGCAGAGCCTGAGATTATGTCTGTGGTCTGTGAGGCACATGGCACACGTGCGGACGCCTGCCCGTATACTGTAACGACACCAGTGTTACCATTGCTTAAATTCTCCGAAGAAGTGATGCTATACGTACACGCATGAGTTTTGTGGGATTAGGGATTTCATCTCATCCGGTCAACTTGAAAGACCGGCCTGCATTCGTCATCACGGCGAAATGCGCCAGCTGTTGCAGCTGAAGTGGAGGGCCGATTCGAGAACAGCTTCCGCGGGCTTCAAATCGCTCAGCGCTATTTCCATCGTCTTGAAACTAAGTAATGTACAGACAGGCATGCGAGTCGAAAAGGGCCGGCACCAGAGCGGCAGGAATTATGGAACTCGGTCGACCCAGACTGCGGATCGCTGAGGAGCGGACCGTACGGTATAGATGTCACCGACTACTCCGTACTGATGCTACGGGCGGATCGACTCTCTCACGGACAGAGCGGCGAGAGTACAGATACCCTGGGGAAGTGCTGGGACCGGTATAGTGATAGTGATGCGTCGCGGCCAGAGCGGGAATCATGTTTATGCGTGCCCCTGGCGACCCGGTCGACGCTGATGACGGCCCCATCTAAGAGAATCGACGGTCGAGCATGGTGTCGAGGCCAAGACTCTGATATCCACCGTCACTCCCGCAAGAAACAAAGGAGAAGGAGAAGGATCTTCACTCTCAATTAACGGATATTTGACTTTCGGACGTTTCGAGCCGGGATCTTCAGCACATTCTCCGGACCATACCCTTTGGGAAGCCGCCCTACGTACTCGGTACCCCAGGTACTATTACATTAGCTACAATAACTGGTTGAATGAAACCTCCCTGGATACGACATGCTGACTTTTTAGCGCGTCACGCTGCCGGTCCTCACTGGCCCTAGCAGGGTGTGACAGTCGGTCGCTGGTCGAAGAGCAATCGGCCGAGTCCAACCTCATACAAAACTGGGAAAACACCCTAGCAGCCGTGGAGAGCGTTGCAAGCGGGCCTTTGGTCTTTAGTTGCACCCCTAACCCTTGTAGCCCTTGTCCTGCCGGGCTATGGAGAAGAGTGCGATCAACGAGTCATGCATTCACCCCCCAGTATGCAGACTGAGAGTGTTTCGAGCTTGAAGTGACAACACTCGTAAGAGCTCAGCGTGCCGCGGCTATCTTGAGAGCAAACTGCTTCACAGAACCCCCAACAAAGCCTGAAAGGTGGGCATCGTCTCGATGGCGGGGAGATGGTGGAGATCTTTCCAAGCCATGGTTTCCTTCTGAGCGTTGTGGTTGTGGCTGACGAAGAGCATTCAAGGTTAATGGCGCCAACGGCTTGCTCAGTCTCAGTCAACGACACGTCGCCTGTTTCAGATGGCATCTGTCTGTCAACCTACGTATCTTCATCTGCTGGTTGTGTAAAGACCCGCACCATGCATCACTAATCCGGCATGGTGTAACGACTTCGTGGAATCAACGCCAAGTTTTCACTCATACAAGCCCAGCAATGCTAGACAAGAAACGAACCGTGAAAAAAGAAAGCAACTTATTTCGCGTGGCGGAGAAACCAAGTGAACTGGGCACCTTGGAGTTTTGATGTTTTGGAATAGGAAAAGCTGGGGGAACACAAGAAAAAGCAAGACTTCCCTCTCGAATTTCATCTCAGATGTCGTCCCTCTTGCCCTCAACTATCGTGAGAACTGATGACAGCTCTGAATAGGAGCTCAAGTCTGCACCTCATTACGACCTATGCTTAGTTGAGCGAGCATAGGCACGGCGCCAGCTTGCTCACCAACATGCTCCAGACTCAAGTAACCGGCAGCGTGCCGGTCCGCCGCCGTCTCTAGTGTCATTATTTGGCAGCAGCAAGACTTGCAAAAGCTGTCAAGACAGATTCTCGAGTTTCCTCGATCCTTCTGGCGGGCTTCCCCTCTTGCTCCCCCGAAATGTGATATCTGACAGAAGTTCAGCTGCGTTCCCCGGATCAACCCCCCTTGTTCTAATGCGTCACCCATGTAACTTATGGCTCAGCGCAAGAGGTTCTCCGGAGAAGCAGGGAAAACGATCGGCTGCTCTTGATTAACCAAATGGCCCAGAGGCCAGACTCGGGGATGAGGACGCCGTCTCCTGCCCAGCCCCCTCCCCCAAAATACGCCCGCCAGCCAGAGGGTTGCGACAACGCTCACAACGTGCATGATATCCTGGCCGAAGATCTCCTTTGTCACAGAAGCTCATCCTTTCTGTTACACTGCAGGAGACTAGACAGACAGTCCACGGCTAGTCTTTGCTCTCGCTGTTGTCTCGGCGCCTATCATGGTGCTCCGTCCAGTTTCGTCCGCCTCGCCCGACCCCCTTCCCCTGATGCTTTGGAAGCAGACGGTTGACCCGTCCTGCTGCTTTGTCTCTTCCTGGAAGTATTGTGTCGTCGATTCAAGCGTAATGTCACCGCTTCACCTCGTCGACTGTGACATCTGCTAGTTAGCTCTTCGCAATCACATCTCAAGGGCCCCCCCGCCTCTAGCCCTACTGCGTAGACTCTGGCTCACTTGGCACTGTACACAGACAGCCCACTGAGCGTCGAGGGTCCGCCAACAGATTCACGCTTCTCCCCGCGGTTGACATTCTGACCTGTCACCCAGAAACCAAATTGACAGACTTGAACCACTTTGTTGTGAATCCGAGAACCCATACCCGACTGAGTGGAGGAGGGCTTGTCGTACAAGAAATGGACGACGCGAATACAGGGGTGAGCTATCACTTGTGAGCCGGGCGAGGCGAACCACCCGGTCATATTCGCTGAGCTATTCAGCTTCAACCCTTGGACACTCTTCCCGCGTGTCTCTCTGTTTCTCCATGTTTCTCCATGATTGTGAAACATTGAGAACTCTTTTCCATCCGCGCGAAACTGCAACTGGCAACTGTATGAAACATGGGCATTCCAAAAGCAGATGCCACTTCTTGCTTTGGTGCATTCTTTAACTCTGTCCCCAGCTGGGTATTGGACACCTGAGACAGACAGACAGACAGACAGACAGATTCGAGTCCAAGGATGACAATGACCACGAGCCATTGCTCCCCCTATTAGCTTGTCCCTCTACCAGCAGCGGAACGGACCTGATGTTCTGAACGGCATCATTCTGGGTCCTTTGGGGGAAGACGCGGCATTTCTTAATCCGGGTACTCTCGTCAAGGTCCTAAAGGGGACGCACTGAGACATGACGCTGTGTCACTGCATAATCGTACGACGACGGATGTGCCGCATTTTGCAACCTCATGCGTCGAGGCCGAGGCGCGCCTGTAGAAGCATTATATACAAAGGTGGGCTTGGTATGGTAACTAGTTGACCTTGCACGTCGATTTCAACTTTACGGGTTTGCTCGAGACAACGGTAAATTCATCGCTTGATTCTATGGTTGTTATGTATAGGACAAGCAAGAAGTATTCTAAACCTCGTGTCTGATTTCCTTCTATCTGAAAATAAATGTATAAAAACACGCCGTGCAGGGCTAAGATGAGATCCCACTCCTGTCATGGTTGAGCACTACCTTTCCGGGAGACAATTGTTGAAAGCCAAGTCTTTCGTACCAACGCTCTGCTATACACAAGCACAGCTCGTCCTTGATCCTGTTTGTACTCACGGGCCGGCACCATTGACTGTCAACTTCTCCAATTTCTCCTTGAGTACATGGTCAGGCTTGAGCGAGCCGTTGGCTTCCGACACGCCGTTAACCGGCTCGGACGGGGACTCTCCACTCGTCAGCCCTTTTCTAATGGCAAGGACGCTGTCGACAATGACAGCATCGATGCCCTGCTTCACTTGACGCTGTAGTTTTTATTAGCTGCGGGAACTCGCCTATAATGAATGGGTGAGACCTACCTGAACCATGACGGGATCATTGTTCAATACACCATAACTAAAACACACGATTCCGTTTTCCTTCACCACCTTGACTAAGCGAGGACTGTTGATAAATGGCTCTGCAGCGGCGACAATACCGAGCAAGTTCCATCGGCTTGCAAATCGAATGGCCTCTTGTAGGGACGAGGCGCGCACATCGCAAACGTCGCAGCAGCCTGCGTCCGTGAGGAACAGAATAGGAATGGATGGCTGCTTGAAGCTGAGGCAGAGACAGATATCGGGGTTGAAAGAGCTAAAGATGATGTGACGCTCTCCAGCAAGGTCATATACCTTGGAGAGAACCGTGTCGCAGAATGAGTTGAGCTCCACGGCGTAGGTGTCCATCTCATGCTCTTCGCTCTCATGCAGCATGGGATATTTCATCTCTATGTTGAAGCCGATATGCTCAGGAAGCTTGCGGAAGAGATCCTCCAAGGTGGCGAAAGGAGCCTGGATGAAGTTGCCTCTCGTGTTGCCCTTGAAGCCCTTTGACTTGAAGTCTATCGTGTGCTTCATGCGCTCATTCATATCATCACGCCCACTGCCAGAGAACCCCATCGACTGGGAACGCTTTGGCGCAAGACTATTGCTGCGCGCCCGGAAACTACCCGGCTCACCGTCGGCTGCAGGCTTAGCTGCGGCAGAGTGGTTGGGGCCCCGATGAGTGTCAGGGTTGATGTGCAGGAACTGCTCTAGAGTCAAAGTATGGACAGGGGCATCTATACCAGTCTCGCTGACGAGGAAGTCGTGGTAGATGACAGGAACATGGTCCTTGGTGAGCTGCACATCGAACTCGACGTACTGAGCACCAAGGTTGGCAGCAGCAATAAACGACGGCAGAGTGTTCTCGCCGAGCTGGAGAGACCTGTTGGACGTGAGGTTCTTGCCAAGGCCTCGATGTCCGATGAGCATGGTCGATGACAACTTTTTCCAATATGTCTGCCTCGAAGTAACCTCCATGTTGGGGTGATGGAACGGAGTAATGACGGAGAAGTTGAAATTGACGGTGCCAATGACTTCCAGGCTGCTAGACATGATTGGAACGCAGACGTCGCCTTGCAAAGTCGCGCGTCGAGAGCCTAGTGTAGGCTTCACAGACGAGAGCAGCGCCACAGCACGACCAACTTTGTTGTTTTCGCTGCCAGAGTACGTCGGAACAATGTCAAAGAGCAGTTTGACCTTGGCAGGATCTTTAGTGGTGAAAACAACAGGTTCGGTGGCAATGTGTTCGTGCACCGGAAGGTCAATGATTGTGCGCTCGCCTTGCGCCCCCGTGGCAGCCACAACAATGGAGAGGGCAGTGTCGAGTTGTGTATTATGAGCCTCGGCAAGCGGAATACGGTCGAGATGGACTGGCTCGACGTTCTTGCGCATGTCTAAAGATCCGAGACTGACAAGAACAAGACTTTCGTCAGTTAGATATCGATGACCAAAACTCTTGACTGCATCGGGAGACCGAGGAATAGTAGTGGCCCCATTGGAGCGACGCTCGTCAATGGACGACATTTCCGAAGGAGTCTGCTGCAATGTTTCGACGGGCCTAGATGCCGGTTCATCTTCATCGTTGATATCCACTGCGAGGAGCCGTGCGATTTCCATATGGCCTCTCAGCGCAGCGTGCTCCCTTGCTGTCCAGCCGGACGAATCCACACGGGAAATGTCTGCCCCAGCTTCAACAAGAAGTTCCACCATATTGTACTTGCCGTCCACAGCAGCGACGTGAAGAGGAGTCCACGCATATGTAGTTTCAGTGGCCTCGAGGTCTGCTTTTTGAAATTCAGTGCCCTTCAGAATGATCCGAGCACACTCATCGTATCCAAAACGAGCAGCAACGTGAAGAGCAGTCTCATTGGTCTTATCCCTCCAGTTGGGGTCGACACCAGCCTCCACCAACATCTGCACAATGGTGCTGTAGTTGGACTTTGTAGCAAGAGACAGGACAGCTCCGGATTTAGAAATGGACTTTCGAATCTCGGCTTTAGACTCGCTACTCCCCTGCCAGTTCTCACCATGCAAAAGAGCCTGGGTTGTCAAAGGGTGACCTCCGACAACACTGAGGTGGAGGGGAGCACAGCCATCGTGGTCCTGCCACTCAGGTGTGTCGATACCGTCCCTAACATTGAACTGATTCCACTCTTGCATTTTAGCCATAATGATCTGACAGACAACCACAAATCCAAACTGAGCTGCATAGTGAAGCGGCACACGCCCGAACGAGTCAGGGCTCTTGAGCGCAGCTCGCTGCCCTGGGTGTAGTTGATCGAGCAAAAACAAGAAAAGCTGTACGACTTCGTCGTCTTTGCCCAGTAGCTTGGTTTCATGTGTATTTAGTGTTTTTCCAGGGTTTGATGTCGAGAAACCAGGTTGAAGATGTTTGGTACTGAACTGCGCACCTGCCGGCACTGGATAAGCCTTAGAGTCAAGATCTCCAGGTTTCGACTTTGTGCGGCCAATGTGGATGACGAGGCGATGGAGACAGTTACGGCCGTTTATATCATCTGGTTCATCTAGGCTTTTTAGATTGGCGAGTAGAAAAGTGATGCATGCTTTGGATCGGGAGGAAATTGAGCGCTGAAGCAGGTTCAATAGAAGCGGCTGCGAGGTCTCTTCGCAGTTGACGTTACTTTCCTTGAGACCAGCCTCAAGTGACGGAACGTCATCGCTCCGCACAGCCTGGTCCAGAGTATCAAGCTGTGCCTGAGGTAGTTTGAGCATTCCCTTGGTTGAGGCTCGGCCTAGGGAGCGGGTTGAGTGTTCGGACGTGGCATCGTCGAAAGTTTGAGCCTCAGACAGGACATGTAACCACTTGTTGATCTCGGTCAAAAGCCTCGCAGTGTTATTCTCCTTTGAAAAGGGTTTAGGGTCAACCTTTGTTGAGATATAAGGCTGCTGAGTGACGAGCTCTGGGACCTTTTTGTCGAGCTTCTTCGTGATTTTGACGAAGCCCCTGCGGTTGATCTCACCAAACCACTGTAGATTACGCAGCTGAGTTCTCAGCTCAATGAGAGCACCCATAACTTCCTCCACCTCATCTTGGTCGAGGGCCGTGACAACATCGGGAGTGCGGCCATAGCGGTTGTAGAGAATGTTGAGGCGGCGACAGGCTTCTGCGAGCTTCTTGTTGTAAAAGAAGTCGACATCTTCGAGGTTTCGATCAAGGGCGAAAAAGAATTCTGCGTGGGGAGTTAGGGGAAAGGCTCAGGGTGCGAGACGTGACGAAAGAGTCGTCAAGGCCGCCCACCTGCAGGATCCACCTTTTCTCCATTCCTTGCCTTCTCTGCTGCAGCTTTGACCAGCTTCTTGAGGCCCTTGTAGTTGATGTACGAGGCCGACCACTCGGGGACCTGGTTTCGGGGTAGGCTGGACAAGTGAGTGAGCGAACTGCGCCGATCGATCTAGGGGACGATGTGAGGGCTCACTTTCTTCCAAACTTCATACTTGTGACTTTGTTCCAGATTTCGTCTTGTGGAGATGAGTCTCAAAGCCTGCGCAATGGAGTGCGAATGGGGGTTATGGGATGGGTCGCCAGGAGAGAGCTGTGTAGCTGATGCGAACTGGACGAGGTGAGCGTCGAGATAATAACAGCTTGAAGCTCACAGCTTGATGCGCGCCAGACCGCTCAAAGCAAAAGCGCAACACAAGGGCTCACAGCTGCAACTTCCGACACCTTCAGAGCAGCTTACCAATTGAAAAGACTGTTGATAATGCTCCGAAATGTCACTATTACTGGTGATCCAGTGACGTCAAGGCAATCTTGGTCGGCGCGGGATCTAAGGATAACCGATAGCTTCGATAAGAGCTTGTGACAGGGTCTCCATCTGCTTGCTCGGTCTCAGAGGTAGAGTCGAGAGGGTCGACGGAAGATGCAAAAGGGAAAACAGAAGAAGCTAGGTCCAGCCAGGGCAAAGAAGATAGCTTATGCCAAAAGCCAACAACAACAACAATGCCTTGGAAAGAGAGAGAGAAAGAAAGAAAGGGAAGAAGAAAAAACCGAATCGTGAGTTGGATTGGATTGTGAGAAATCGGGAACTGGAGCCCCTTCCGTGGTGGACAAACTCTCCACTGCATTGGCAGCTACGTACTACTACCTGCACTCCAGTTTCCAGTACGTACCTCTTGCACTGAAAAGGGCTGCAATAGGAACAAAGGTCCGCCAGGTGTGCCCATAATGAGCTCCATCCAAGCCCGCCATCCAATTGGCCCCGTGGACCCCCTCCGGCCCATGACTGGACGACACGAGTCGAGACGCACCCACTTCGACTCCTGAGCCAGGGCGCATCGTGACCCCTTGGAGGGTCCATACCGTCAAACCAGAACCTGTCAGAGGACGGCGTGGAGTTGCGATACAGTGCTAGTTGACGAGATATCTTACTATAGCAACTACTGTAGCAGCCGATGAGATGCAGACCGCTATGTTGAGACAGCTTCTTACTGTATGCGCACGCTGTGGAATAGACCGACTCTTCCGGCTCGTCGTACAGTACATCACGATAAGGCTATGGGCCGAGATGCATCAACACCAACCAAGTCAAGAAATGGCTATTTAAGCGCAAATGTCGAGGTAGTCCTGCGAAAGGTGAGATGGTATTTGTGCTTTGGCCCAGTTCAAGTTGCTCGTATACAAAATTCGTTGATGCATATGCTAAGTGATATCTATCGACAAGTGTCTAGGTAAGGTAGCTAAGTTTACACGCGGCTCACGGCGGCATCGGTCCAATGTCTGAGAGACCTCTCACCTCCGGCCTTCTCTCCCAATCAACAACTCCGGCCTCCTGTCCCAATCAACCGAGTCCCGCCCACTGCCCTTGCTCTAGATACGCCGGTCGCTGATCCGGCACTGGCCATGTGATCAGCCTCCGCGGTCTCGCCCTCAGCCGCCCTGATTGTCTGCCTATCCGCCTAACCGAAATCGCCTGTGGTTCTCGGAGAACTATGGCTGTTGGCGTTTCCTCACTGAACACGAACTCTTCTTTTTCTTCGACCTGCTCCTCCACGATCGATGATATTGTTTCATATTTTTTTGTGATACTGGCTGAGGAACTCGTATCTTCTGCTTGCTGAAACCGCTTGCACTCTGCCAGTATCTCCTGAACATACTGAGACAAAGGAAGCTGCGACAGAACACCGATCAGCTCTCCGTTTAGCTCAAGTGTCTGCTCTGCCGCTGTATTTCCGATATGTAGAGCCATTGATCGGCGGAATTGGGGAGACATTTCGGGGTAGAGTAGTTTGCTCTCAATCGAACGTGTTGTCCTTGCTACAAAGGCCTGTTCTTTCCAAAGGCCTTCAATCTGCAGTAGCCTGCTTTTCGAAGAGCGAATCAAATCTTCAGTATTCGACCCGAGACCACTGCTTGATAGGCTCTCGAGGCGGGTTTGCGAGGTGATGTCGGCTCTTGCCAGAGCGTTCAGAAATCGACGAAATCCGTCGCTGGGGATAGCCAAATTGTCCAGAGTCGATTTAGACACTAGCGCGCTAGACGTTGGCAGGCCACAAAGGTCAACAAGAACATAGAGTCGGCCAAGGAGATAAGAGGCTTCGGTCCGATCCAGCAGCATTGGCTGCCAAGTAGCCGGACAATCTGTGAAACCCTGGATGAGACGAAGGGCAGCCTTCCAATCAAGAGCCAGAATACACTCGTCAAACAGCCGCTTGATCGTGTTGGTGCTGAGAATTACCTTGGCTTTCATACAGGATACGAAAAAGGTCGCAGCCTGGTCAAAGAGCTTGAAGTGAAGGAGGCCGTCAATCACAGCTTCAATCAGGGGCTTGTTAAGAGGTGCGTGCTCCCAGATCCAATCGCCCGTCTGAGTGGATGTCTTACTGGTCGCTTTGCCACGCCCAGCCCTGGTTGTTGGGACCAAGTCATCAATGTGTCTGCGACGCAGCTTCGCTCCCGTGTCGGCATCCAAGCCGGTGATGCACGCAAGGGCGCGGAGGAACCGTCCATGGTTTTGTGAGTTCTTGTAGTGGTTCAGAATAGCCACGAAAGTAGACGGTGTTGGTTGGAGACGTCGGTAATAGTAGAATGAGTTGACCAGCGACTCGGATATGTACTTATGTCCGTGCTTATCGAAAGCAACGATGAGAGTGTTATATGTGTGCATATCCGCCGGGTAGGCAGACACAAGTAGGTTGTAGCAAACTCTACCAACCTTCTCCTTGAGGCCAAGCTCACTTGAGTCGACGACTTGACGCAGACGTTGATTGAGACGAACTCTGTTATTTCTCGCTCTGGCGGGATCGATCGAGTCAAAAGTGTAATGTTGGCCCTGCTTGTTCACCATCTGCCGAGCCTCATCGAAGCTGGGACTAGGGGAAGTGGACGTGTCGTGAGCATCGGCACGGTTGAGGAGTTGCGTGACAAGGTGCACGATCGTCCGCGAGTCGTTATGGAGCTGCTGGCGGTTCATTGGGGCACGATGAGCCAGTTGTTTATCGACCTCTTCATTCATGATAGCCTGCTCGAGACGCTCATAGTCTGTCCGCCTAAGAACAAGCATAGTTGCATCTTCAGGGCAATGGTAGTGTTCGGCTTGCAGGCGGGTCAGGAAGTCGGATGCACGCAGCTCGACAGGCTTCGAAATCTCCTTCATGTAGGGCCGGTTCGTGTAAATATCTTTAAGAGCTTGCCATAATTGATCCATCTGGGCAGGTGCCAAGTCGGTCTGATCGACGTCGAGTTTTGGCGTGATCCGGTTCGTCTCCAGGATTCGGAGCAGCTTCAATTCGGCCAATTCACGTCTAGTCTCCTCCAATTGGCGGTCCAATTCCTGTCTCCTATCTTCCTTTCGTACGGCATCAACGACAGCGGCTGTCGCAAACATGGAGCTGTAGCATGCAGTGAAGATCTCGGCAAACGTCGCTTTTCGTGGTCGAGCGGCAGCGGTTGTCACCCTCCGACCAAGGGCGCCGACAGCGGTTTCGCAGACGCGGCATCCGCAACGATGAGCCTGACCGGCTCTCGACCATAGAGACTGCATGATCGATGGCTCTTTCGTGATCAAGACATCGCTCGAGTGTGATTAGGGCGTTGGCGTCGGCATTGACCACAATCGTTGAATTGAGTGAGGTGTTTCGCGGGTCCCAAATCAAGAAATTGGCCAGTCACGGGTGGTTCGATTATCCAAGTCACGTGGTATCACTTCACCCGACGGCTGCTGTCCGGCTACAGGCGCTATTCTCACACCCCACCACCCCACATGCGTCACTCCAGAAGCCCACTGTATCCTCCTCTCTTTATCTCATCACATTTTGCAGAGCAAAACCAAGTCGTGTTCTACCCAGGCTGGCTAAACTTCTACAGACCTCTTACTCTTACTTTTATCTTTTGATCATGTTTGCTTTATATCTCACTGCCGACTTGCAAGGGTATGTCAATTGAGTCGACTCACATGGAGCTTCACTGATGTGAGGGGCAATTTCGGACAGGGTCACCAACCTGCGCCCAGATGATACTCAAGATAATCCCTTCTGGTACATGTTTAAAGTCCAGTGTACTTCCTGTCGCGAGACTCATGCCAACTATGTTGGCGTGAACCGATTCGTATGTTTGAGTTTCTCCAAGTTATGGTGCAGCATCTCACTCATCCATCTAGGACACCAACGAGATGAGTGGAAGTAGAGGAGAGGCCAATTTTGTCTGGAAGTGCAAAAACTGCAAGGTATAGCAGCCCTCTTACTACTCCCTCTGAGCCGGTTTCTCATATGTATTTAGCGAGAGTCATCAGCCTCCGTCAAGACGGCACCGGCGCCCTATGCTCAGACGGAACCGGCGAAGCCTCAAAAGATCATCGAATTTGATTGCCGAGGTCTTGAGTTCACCGAGTTCAAAGCAGAGGTATGAGTTACGGTGGTTTCTTTTAGAACATACACTGATATGATCCACAGGGAGACTGGCTTGCAGAGGGTGTCGACTCCGGAACCAAGTTCACAGGCATTGACTTGTTGGAAGGCGAATGGTTCGAATATGATGAGAAGTCCAATGAGGAGGTGAGCATTAATGACATCAAATGGGAAGTTCGTCGTTCGTAAGGTCGCCTGCTGTTTTCGGCCGAGTTGGAGTTGCATAAGGTGTCGGGTGTGGGGTTGTTTAGGCAAGCGGGTGAAAGGGAGCTGTTTAGTAGAGGCATGAGAGGCAGAACGGCTGGTCAATCACATAAGATTAAACTCTGTAACCATATGAGCAAGGAAAAAGAGAAAACAGGCTTTCTTCACTCGTAAGTTATCAATAACACGTCTCATGCGTACATAAACCAGTCACAGTAATGAATGGGGATAACAAAAAGAGTTCGACGCCGATCGGGTTCGAACCGATGCTCCCGAAGGAATTAGATTTCAAGTCTAACGCGTTAGACCACTCCGCCACAGCGCCTTCAGTTGAATTTGTGGCTAATTATGTATTTATATATATTTGGACCGCTCTAATGAATCCGAGGCATCTCAATCGTACACATTGGGGTTCTAGTGGGTCTATTTAATAGACCAACCAAACCTCGGTTTCTCTGACCCACAACTTCTAAACTGACGTCCATGTTCAGCCTTGTCCGTAGAGGTTCCTCTGGTGAACTTTGAGCCTCAAACCCAGACCTGAAGACATTCTCAGATACATCGACTTGACACCCGCATCCGGGGAAATGGCTCTCTCAGGGCTGCCCGACACAGTCGACTATCTTACGGACGCTGCACATCTTCTCCGTACGACGGCACCAGAAACCTCGGCCCATCTCATGAGCCTGCTGCTTCAACAAGGAGAACCGCTCTCCGACATCCAGCGCCAGCATGTATGCGGAGGCTGTGGCCTCATCATGATTCCTGGCCAAGGAGCTACTTTGAATATCGATACACGAAAGGATTCTTTCAAAAAAGCCAAGGGTCTTAAACCGGCTACCGGGTTGACCCCCAAACTCAGCCAGGAGCCAAGAGGCGCTTGTAAGATCTTTCATTGCAACAACTGTCAACAGGATACAAAGATACGTCTTTCAGCCCCAGGACCTGCTGTACGACGCAAAGGGGCGGTTATGTCTCGAGCCAAAAAGCCTACTGTCCCAATTGAGACAACCAAGCCGACTGCAAATGCCAGCAGCAAGAAACGGGCCAAGAATCGCAAGGTCGGTCTACAGGCTTTACTGTCAGGGCAGAAACAGCAAGCGGCAAATCCACTGAGCCTTTCTCATTTTATGAAATGAGATGTGGGCAATGCCGCAGAAATAATACCGGTACTTATGGCTTTATCACCAGCCCAGCTACAAGAGGCAGGTTCTATGCTCATCTCTGTCCTGTCACCAGACGCGGAGGAATCCAGGGCCGCCTGGCTCGATCTGGCGACTGCACAGCGAGTCCCGAAGATTCTAGCGCATGCACCCACTAAAAGTCTGCGCTGGAACCGCACGGATGAGATGACATAACCTCAGTTGCCCCTCCAAAAATTTCCTGACCTGACCCCTCTGCCCCTCCATCAGTTCACCACCCAAGGATCGTTTTCCAAATGAGCCAGGAATCAACCAAAGAAAACATGGCGACCGACGAAATAAACAAGCTGACTCCCCAGGACTTCTTCGAGACTATCGGCAGCAAAGTTAAGAACTTTGCGCCAGCTGCTGATGGCGTCGAAGATGCCGAAGACAATGAGCGCGCCGTCGAGGAGATCGAGTCGCTCTGCATGAACTGCGGCGAGAATGTAAGTTGAACCTGTTCCTGAGCCTCTGTAAAGATAAGGGACTGATATAGATGTGTGTGTAGGGCGTCACTCGACTGCTTTTGACTGCGATCCCTTATTTCCGCGAAGTCGTCATCATGTCCTTCTCCTGCGACCACTGCAACCTCCAGAACAACGAGATCCAAGCGGCCGGAACTGTCCAACCCAAGGGCACAAACTACGAGCTTCGCTTGACTAACCTCGCCGACTTTGGGCGACAAGTTGTCAAGGCTGATACTGCCACTGTCAAATTCATCGAGCTGGATCTCGAGATCCCGGCTGGGCGCGGCCAGCTGACAAATATCGAGGGTCTTTTGACGACTGTCATTGATGACCTCGAGATGGGCCAGGAAACGCGAAAGGCGCAGACTCCCGAGCTTTTTATCAAGATCGCCGAGATTATTGCCAAGGGTCGTGCTATGCTGTTGGGCGACTCGTTCCCTTTCCGCGTCTGGGTAGATGACCCTGCCGGAAACTCATTCATCGCTCCTGACTTGAAGGATGGCGTGGGCAAATGGGAGAAGCACGAATATCCCCGAACTACTGAGCAGAATGCGGCACTGGGTCTCTCGGACTCTGATCCCAGCGCTGGCACCGGTCAACACCAACCTGGTTTTGATGCCGACGGCGATATCATCCCCAACGAGGTCTACGATTTCCCCGCTACATGTCCCGGCTGCATGCATTCATGTACTACACACATGAAGATGGTTGATATCCCCCACTTCAAGCAAGTCGTCCTCATGTCAACTGTGTGCGATGACTGCGGTTACCGCTCAAATGATGTCAAGACGGGCGGTGAAATCCCTGAGCTGGGCGAGAAGATCATCGTTGACGTCAAGGAGAGCGCCGACCTTGGCCGCGACATCCTCAAGAGCGAAACCTGTGCTCTCGAGTGCCCCGAGCTCAAGCTTCAGGTCAACCCCGGTACTCTTGGTGGTCGCTTCACCACCGTTGAGGGTCTACTGACCCAGGTCCGCAATGACCTCCACTCTCAAATCTTTGAAGCCGACGGCTCTGGTCAAGGTGGTGATTCTCTCGCTACTGATGAGAAATCAGAATGGACCTCATTCTTTGACGGTCTCGATGCCGCCATCCGGGGTGACAAGCCCTTCACCATCATCCTCACAGATCCCTTCGCGAGCAGTTTCGTCCAGCCTCTGGTTGACCCGCCGAATCCCGACCCCAAAATTCACCGAGAGAACTATACCCGCACAGATGAGGAGGAGGAAGAGCTTGGGTTGAAGGACATGAGGCTGGAGAACTACGGGGAGGGGGAGGAAGTTAAGAAAGAGGAGGCGGAGAAGAAGGATGTTAAGCAATGAGGGTGATGAGAAGAGGTGGGGACAGCGACAAGCTTATGTGTTTAAAAAGCCAGGAGTATAGATGATGCAATGAGTTGAGAGTTCGCAAGCAATTTGCTTAAGCTGGTGTGCAAGGCCTCGTTTAAACAGATGAGATGTCACTTCCGATTGGGTAGTCGGGGATAGAAGCCGACTCCAAAAGAGAGTGGACTAACGTTGGTACTAGCTCCAAGGGCAGTTGTTGTCTTTCCTACTCCAACTGTCGGCTCACCTCGGGAGAGAAGCCGATAGTTCAGTCATCAACCCTTCATCAAGAGACAACCCGAGAGCTTCCTTCACCCTCGGGAGCATGTGCAACCACGAAGGTACTTTAAGAAAGGTCGGTCGCCCAGGTTCGGGTCCTCGGATCGAAAGAGCTGGATGATCCGCCTTTGCTAGGAGACGACAGCTATACGCCATCCCCTCCAGGGAAAGCCCTCGACAACTCTTGCATGTGCCGCAGGGATGATGAGAGGGCTCGAGCCTAGAGACAAGCTTCGGGCCATGTTGTAAGAGTACAGCAATATCTGATAAGTTATCTCAACAACATCTTCTAGTCTTGTTCATTCTTCCGGCCATCGAGTTGTTAACAGTGCAGCAACTACACTGGGCATTCTTCGAGCACAGATCCAAAGCACAGCTGCTGACCCTGGTAGTACCGTCAAAGCGGCTGTCTGGTGATACTTGAGGGGTAGGACGTTGGAGCTGGAGCAGCGGCACATGGTGGCTGTCTCGGAGAAGAACAACCGACGAGGTCAGGAACGTGGCAGACGACAAGCTCGGCGCCAGGTATAGTTAGATCCCGAGGCCGAGACATCAATACCAGCATAACCGCCGCTCATCGTGATGGGCAAGTTCACCGGAACGAGAGGAGAAACCAGGTCACATCTTCATCAAGCTGTCTGTCTAGGCGAGACTCGTGGTCCAACATACTACGGTATCAACGCTTTGATCCATGAAACCCGAGATACGGATGCATGATGCGTGACAGGGTTGTTCGAAAGTGATATCAGCGATCTTTCAGACACAACGCGTAGAAGCATTGGTAGACAAGGGAGTGTTATCTCTGAGCCTGGACGACTGATATATGGACTGTTTGAGCCAACACCTGGGGGTGATCCTTTGTAGAGAGAAAGGACCGTATAGTGATGACTTGTTAGCAAACTGCATGCCAGATCATCATCCTGACCATATCGACTATTCGATAGAGCGTCAAGCACTGCGGGAACTATATCCGACCTTCACACCACCCAAGCTTGCATTGCCAGCGAATGAGCACCCAGACATGACAAGGACATTCCAGCCTATCGACCCGAGCCATCATTCTCTATCTGGAAAGCCTAGCTAACGGAAGGCCGGGAGACCCCCCTCCCTCGGACGCATTGTTTGCTAGCTCAAGAAAGCCTCCCCCCTCCCTCCATCTGCATCTCTATCACACGCCAACATGATGGTCACTTGACAGCTTCGCGATCAGTTCATCGTACACTGGACGCGTAAACCTACGGATTGCACATCCTCTGGAGAGCCACTATGTGAGGGCAGCACGTTGGATCCATTGACGGAGCTGAGGTCATGCTCCGAGATTCGGCATGCTGCCTGAAGCTTCTTATAGATATAAATGCCCTCCGGCTTCTCGTCTCAGGCACTACAAACAGGACACATATAAACACAGCTCTGTCTTGCAATAGCACTTCCCAAGGCACGCATACTTCCTTAATAGGTTCACCTTGGCCACAATGCCTTCTGCAGTCTACGATACTCAAGCCCCCTTACCTGTACGCAGGCCGGCTCCCCTTGTCGTCGGCCCTACAAACAAGAGGCCTCTCCGGCCTACCAACAAGCTCCCCCGGGATCTCGTTGAAGCCGCCAGGGCCACGCCCAAGGTCGACTTTGACGCCAGGAGGCATGTCTGCTTCGAGATGCCCAAGAGGAGATACTCGATGAAGGAATGGGGCTACGAGAACCAGGGCGTCTCCCCCATTGCCGCTTCAGATCCCTTCCCCCTCTTCACCCCCGAAGCGGTCCAGCAGGTCCGGCGTGAGCTCTTCAGCGAGCATGTTCTCAACAGCTGCCAGTTCGCCTCTTCCTTTACCAAGAACCAGATCCGGGGCTACCCCGAGCAGTGAGTGATGCTGATGACTGAGCACGAGGAGTGGCTGACACGGGCCCAGTATGGCACCCTTTGCCCATGCTCTCTGGAAGAGCCCCGAGGTCCAGAACGCAGTCTCTAGGGTTGCAGGCATTGATCTCGTCCCCGCCTACGAGTATGAGATCGGCCACACAAACGTGTTTGTCAGTAATGGAGACGAGGCGGAGGAGAAGAACGACAGCGTTGGCTTCTCCTGGCACTACGACAGCTACCCCTTCGTCTGCGTCACCATGCTCTCAGACTGCTCAGAGATGAAAGGCGGCGAGACAGCTGTTCGGACTGGCGACGGTGAGGTTCTGAAGGTCCGCGGGCCGAGCATGGCAAGTCGGGGCAAAAGCGAAGCATCACAGACTCGAGGCTCGCTAACCAAAGTCATCAGGGAACCGGGGTTATCCTCCAGGGCCGCTACGTCGAGCACGCCGCCCTCAAGGCGATCGGAAAGGAGCGCATCTCCTTCATCACCGCCTTCCGGCCAAGGTCCCCCTTCGTCCGGGATGAGATCGTCCTGACGGGCTCCCGCCTCATCAGCGACCAGTCCATGCTCGTCTACGACTACTGCACGTACCGGGCTGACATACTCGTGGCGCGGTTCAGCGACCACGCGGAGAAGCTGCGCGAGGCCCAGCGTGCGGGTGTCAGGTTCGATGTCGATGTCGTCAGGGGGTTTCTCGAGGAGCAGAAGGAGTTGATAGAGGCCACTCTGAGAGAGATGATCCCGATTCATGACATTATCGAGGTTTGAGAGGGATCTAGGATGAAGAAAGACGAGCTGGGAAGAATGTCTTTAATAATCAAAAGCAAGTTATCAACTCACTTGAGTTAACTGGCATGACACATGATAACTATACCTATGGCTCACTTCGTTCTGATACATGACACCGCTTTTTCAAAAATCTGTTAGATCTATCCACGATTTAGGCAGCTCTATTAAACGGCCTTATGTTCCAGGATATGCCCACTGCTTGTTATGCGTAGTCACTAACAAGTGAGTAAATAGCTAGTAGAAAGGTTGTGAATGTTATTACAAGGACACCATTTGACGTTGAGACAAGTTGCCTCGTCGACTAGGAAATCAATACCAAGATTTCCTCCTTTTTTTACGTCTAGAGGTCACTAGTTAGTTAGTCTTCCGCCCCTAGAATCTTTACTTTTTACTTGGTAGGTGAACTCTTATAATCAATAGCACTCTACTAAAGAACAAGCACCGGCAGAAGCATTACTTTGATATTCTAGGCATAACTACTGAGCATCTCCAGTAAGTGCCAGTACTTGGTATTGCAGAGACCAGTTTATCATCCTTGTATTCTACCTGGAGCTTGGAAGTTTGGAAGCCTGAAAAGTTGTGGTCATACTACTACTATGCACGAGCTTGGTAGTATTGACAGTTTGAGTGTTACGTTAACGATACTCGCTTCTCTATTTCATATCCGTGATACAAAATGATGAAACTGGGGAAGTGATTATACCATTACTTTAAAGATGGAATTTCCTAACTTCAGTGTAAATCATATCAAAGACTGCTCTATACATGTGTCTGCACTTGGTCTGAAGCAAGGTAGATATGTTTACGTAGTGTCGTTAATAATCCAAGTAGAAATCACATTATGTTCCTGGCCTAATATAGTGCAAGACTCACAACCAGGATTAATCCTACAAGTTCCCTTTTCTAATCCTTAAACAAGGTAGTTAAGCATGATTATATGTCGGGCTCTATGCCGCTTCAGTAGCACACACACGCCAGATGAGTTCTCAAAAGAAGTCAATGGTATTTCTCCAACATAAACAACAATACATTCATAATTCATCCCGCTCACACGTACATCCCCCCAAGGTATAAAACAGAACGCTGCCAGTCCATCACATCACGATCCGAATATCCCAAGTTGCCGCAAACTCCTAGGTTGTGCGTACGGCCGCTCATGCGCCGGCTCAAACCGATCCCGCTCAACTCCCGCAGAGCCGGGCTGCACCTGGTACGGAAACGACGCATCGTCACGTCCAAACGGATTCGGCCCGTCGCCGTAGACGAAAGCCTCGGCCTCGTCGCTGACCCATACCGCCCGCCCGGACCGCCTGGCTTGCAGCGCCACGCCGATTGTGATGCTCGGCCTGTCTTCTGCTGCTCGCTCACGCCAGCCCAGCTTGTCTCGCATGTCGTTGAGGAGGCCTCTGTAGTGGCCTCTGTGCTCCACAAAGTGGAGGAAGCTGAGCTCGACTGACCGCACCGTCGTGGGGAGCGCAGCGAGGAATTCGAGCACGTCGTCCTGGGCTACGAGGAAACCAGACAGGCCAAAGTGCTGCAGCCGCGACCACCGCTCGATGGGGAAGATGGACTGCAGAGAGTTGAAGTGCTTGATAGATCCTTCGGCTTGCGCTGCTGAACCGTCTGGATCCTGTTCCACGTTTGTGTGTAGGCTGATGTGCTCCAGGTCCGTCGCCTCAGCTAGGGCACGTCGCAGGTAACCGCTGCGGTAGGATACCCATCCTTGTCGTTCCAGCCCGCCGACGAGGAGAGATAGATCGAGACGACGGAAGCCCGGCCGTCGGAGCATCGAGACAAGATTCTCATACTCGTCGCAGGGCTTGTCGAAGACGTGGCAGTTCAGCCCCGTATTCAAAAGACTGACGTCCAGTATAAAGTCTGTGATGCGATGCGGTGACTCCCTCTGTGCCAGCACCTGCGTAATGATGCGGAAGCCCCGCCATTGATTCTTGGTCTGCTCAGAGTCGTCCCACTCGGGCGCCTTGGGCGCTTGCTCCTGGTCTCCTGCGAAAGGCCAGCCTCGGGGCTGGGGATAATTGAAGCCATAAGGCAGACTGCGGATCAGAGGCGTATCGTAGAGTGGAGTGTACAAGAAGCCATGTGCTGCCGGCGTGAGCGTGACTGTTTTCAAGGATGGAAAGCGTTCGAGTGCGTATCTTGATTGATAACCAAGGTCAGTCGTTTCCGAGTGGGATTGCGTGTGGTTACATTGGCGACGTACCTCAGGGCTTCTGCATCAGCCCCAGATGCCAAGACTTGGCGCTGCTGCTTTAGTAATGCTCGATAACACTGCCAAGACTCGGAAGACGGCATCTGCGCAGCAAGCTGCTTCTCTCGGGCGACATGATCCGGGCGATCCACGTCAAAGCCCCTGCGAGACTTCATCTCGAAGACGTTGTCCTCGCAGGCCATGGTGAACCACCGCGGACACTGTCCCGAAGAGGCAAAGGAGCCAAAGCCGCCAAGGCGCCGAGGTTCCGGGAGGTCGACCCATCGCGAATCATCCCAGACAATCTCGGTGACCTCGTTGCGAAAGGTCTCGTGATCTGCAACGGCGCGCAGGACCTCGATGTCGCGCTGGTTGGCGCTTATGAAGACTCGGTGTAAGCGAAGACGAGCGATGCTGCTGATCAGCTTGGACGTCAATCGGAGGTTCTTGACATCGCGGTTGGGCAGCTGCGCAAAGACGATATGAAGAAGCTCGGGGGGCAGACAGTAAAGAGACTGCAGGGTCTCTGCGGGAGGGGAAGCCATTGCGCGGTCTGTAGGTTAGGTAGTCAAACGCAACGTAACGTTAACGTTGAGTGACATGGAAAAAAGGATCATGATCAAGATTATCTCTCCATGCTACCGACAGCAAGGTCCTACTTAAATCTTATCAGATCAAAGCTAGAAAGGCCTCGACTGCTGGGTCTCGAACCTGCAGAGGACAGCGCCTGATCAAAGTGGCCCGGGCTACGGAAAAGACGGCTCTGAATAACGTAACATCCCACCTCTAGGTCCACCGCAGCTGAAAGTAGCGCGACAACATTCAGGGTAACTCGTGTGATTGATAAAAGGCCATCGCGGGCCAGGCCCTGATCCTTGCCGAGGGAGCCCTGCAAAGCAACGGAACCAACAGGACTAACGTTGACCACCTAAGCTTAACTGCGGTAAGGTTATTTTGCCTCGGAGTTGATCGAGGTTGACGTTGGTGGACGGGGCCGAAGTGATTGATCCCTGCAGAGCAAAAGCCCTCCGTAGTAGTTAACTACAACTAGGTATGCATGATCCAGGCCAGCATCACCATCCAACCACAAAAGATAGACACAGCTATCACCACCTTCATCTCTCGGTGTGACTTGGCCCATGGATCTTCAATTCACATACGTAACCATCCCCATAACATGTGCTCGCATCTCCGCTGACATGTAAATCTTTGTTGCACCCCTTGCGTCACAGTGGCACCCATAGAGGGGATCATCAGAGGAAGAAAATAATAGAGGCTCAGTACCCAAGCCCAGCAACCCAGTAACTCAGATTAATAAGATTAGACGCTACATCACATGCAGCTTCATTTCTGCATCAAAGAAGTCTGTTCACAATGGCCATATCTCCGACTGACCAGCTGAACAAGTATAAGAACAGCCCACCCCCCCGGCTTTCCTGATCATTCTAGTCATCTTAATCCTTCCTCAATCCCTCACCTCAACTAAATAAGAGGTAAAAGTCATACTTAGAATAGCTTTCTATATAGCTCTTTAGTTAATAGAGGGGTCTCTATTAGTATATAGAACTAAGGTTCTATATACCGATAACTATATATAAGTATTACTATTCGCAATAATACGTATTTCTATTTGGAATAATAAAATGGCGCTAGCCTATTTCGAGATACCACTAGGCTGTATTTAGAATCGCGTGATCGGAATATTATTATTCCATCTGCGATCTCCCCTCAGTATATATCTCTATATTACGACTTCCTATCTTTATATATATTAATTTAATTACTTTAATTTACTATAATAGATAGCCTAACGCCCTTCTTTAGCGCCTCTAATACCTTTCCTATTATTCTTAGTGATAGCAATAATATAGTTAACGATATAGTTAAATATCCTAGCGATAAAATCGATGAATTTCTTAAGGATAAGTAACTATAGATCCCTAACCCGCTTAAATCCCCTAACTTTAACTCATTCGACTATCTATAAGTCTTCTTATAATACTTCTATTAAGAGAATAGTGCCGCCCTTATTAAGACGTCTAGTAGGCCTAAGCGAAATATTAATAGGGTATAGATCTATATAAATATTACTCTTTCTTATAACTATAGTAGAATCTAGCTAAATAAAGTAATTAGCCTATAGAAGTTATTAATATAGAAAATAGAGTATATATTTAAGATTTTAGCTAAAATATTATAAAGAAAGAATAGGCTTTAGAGCTATAAGGTTAAATACCCCTTTTATAACTACTTTTAGTCCTTTACCCTATCTATATATACTATATACTATAGGTAGACCTAAGCTTAAAGAGACTATATAAGAATAATCTTAAGTATCTATATATTATTAATATATAAGTATAGTAATCTAATTTAAGGGTATAGCTATATACTAATATATTTTATATAATAGAATATATATAATAATCGCTAGAAGCTATATAGAGATACTTTAGGTAGCCTAACTACTACTTAGGTATAGATCTTATACCTTTATATAAATAACCTTAAGTATACTATTTAGTATAATTAATATAACTATTATAAGATTAATATTATCTTTTAGACTTACTTATAATATAAGGAGATATAGAAGAAGTTCCCTAAAGTTATTAGCCTTAATAATATATATAAAACTAATTAGTTTAAGATATATCTCTTTTAGGCTATTAATATTATAGATTAGAAGTTAGTTATTAACTTTAGCTTTAGCTTAATTAATAATAAGAAAAAAAATATATTTTCTTAGCTTTATAAGAGCCTTAATAAAGTCTATATAGGCCTTAATATCCCCTTACCTTAGGTTATTATAATAG
>JADDON010000513.1:0-10802 GCA_017140175.1 Fusarium staphyleae | reverse complement strand
ATTTAGAAATATTATAAATAATAATTTAGTAAATAATAATAAGCTTAATAAGATTATTAGTATAGTTAAGTATAGGTTCCTTAAGGGTATTAGGGAGATTAAAGAGGTATTTATTACTATTATAGTAACTCCTAGTGCTATTAAAGCCAGGACTAGGTTTGCCTGAGGGTATAACTAGAGATATAATACCACTACTACGAGGCATAGGGTATATAGATATATAGCTATCGGTAGGTCCAGAACTATGGTCTAGGCTAACATCCGACCTAAGAAGACGTAGAGGCTCGCTATTAACCTAGTAGTGAGTAATATAGACCTGAAAATATGATTCACTACATCCGGCAAGACGCCAGCTGCCCCAGACCTCAATAAACACATTATCGTCGAAGATGATAGACGTCACGTCTAACACGCAATATTAGAGTCTCGGATTAGGTTCATAGAGACGCTCACAAAGGAGACTATCATGAGTATCAGTGATATATTAATGGTTTTGATGAACTTCACTGATGCCGTGGTCTCGCTATTCAAAAATGACTTAAAGACCAGAGATAACTGTCTGTCGTCCGTGTGCGGCTTCATAATGCAGACTAAAAGCCCGACCGTAAAGAGAATAGCGCTCTTATTGAGTTCTGGAACATATCTGAGAAGAGGGCGTACTAACGTTGGTTGGTAGCGACGCGATATATCAGCGCGTCTAAGCATAGTAGAGTCTAGATAAATTAAGCCCGACTAATATAATGAGGTAGTCGCATAAGCTCCTGAACTCCATATAAGCGATCTCACAGTCCTCAACCACCTTATGACCATATATTCCAGCGCATTTTCGCCACTGCCGCCATCACAGTTACCGCCATCACAGTAGATATACTAGAACCACTACGCATACTTAGCTGCTAATACACCTAATAGCACTTCTTCATCGAGGTTCATTACTATCTAAAACATAGGCAAAGAATAAGGCAATCTTTCTTGGCAGGTCGATACAGTATCACTTTCATAAGGAGGATATAGTCATGGTTCACGACTTAATGAGCGACCGAGTATAATACCTAAGCCCCTGTGTTTACTGGCAGTCAATTTCCTCCTAGTGTTTCTTACCTTATTCGCTACGGTAAGAGTCAAGCTTATTTCCGTGACGGTTTGGCCTTAAGATAGCCTCGAGTTCAAACAAATTCGCGAAAGTAGTTATAGTTGGCGTCACTGTTAAGACCATTAAAAGCGACAGCAGCATCTTATCAAGGTCTTTAAGTCGATCACATTTAAGACTTCACTCACAGTTAACAGGCAAGTAGAGTGCATCAAGAAGATAAAGACATCGATAAGTGACCAAGGCCGAGTTTTAAGCCGCAAAAGACAGCATAACACTGATTCAGTAGAGAGAAATAGACAATTATATGGCTCCAGTCTTCATCAAAACATCATAGAAGAATCACTACCATCAGTATTAAGCCTATCAGTAAGATATAGAGTCCCTACCAGATTAGGATAAAGTTAAATATAGCTCCAGGTCATACACCTCCCATGAACCGCTGATAGAGCGTTAAAATCGCCCGGCTTTAGAGGCTATTATGTTACAATATCAATAGAAGGTAGTACATAGATAAGGCATAAAAAGTCAGTCTAGGTGTTCTGCTGGTCTATACCCTATCGTTCTTTGTCTTAAGAGGGAATATGAGGCAGATAGCAGATGGTGATAGTCCTCAGACAATAAGACAACTTTCCGTATATCAGTCTCATAATATACAAGACGCTTATAGTAGTCTCCAATAGTCCATACCATTATTCGATATACACCTAAACAACGCGCTGAACCCTATGCCGTTCCGCAAGGCCTTATGCTAAATTAGCCTCTCTATTATAGGCATTCTCGACAGAACAATCCTGCCATCCTCATCGCGACACTCGAAGTCCGTCTTCGAGTCCATAACGCTTCGTCTGATATACGACACCGCGCTCATAAACACATCGATATATTTAGCCTTACTGAATATAACCATTTGCTCGGCACTAATATTACCGCCTAAGATAACGATCGAGTCGCAGACTATCTTTATAACGCTATGGGAGTAGATATCTATAAGATTTAACTCAGACGCCTTTATAGAATCAGAAATCTCCATCTCTTCCATAGCCTCCACTTAAAGTATTCAACTTCTTTTTTAGCGCGTCTAACTTCTCTGCCTCTCATCATATAGACCTACAAACTACCTAATCTACGCATCAAAAGAAAACCATAACCTCTCTCTTTTAAATATTCTCTCCAATAAAAAGCAATCAGACTGATAAGGATATTGACAGACCTTGACTGATTGTTCGGTGACTCCGACCACGCAGCCCTAGTTGCTTTATGTACTTTATATTTATATTTGTATTTTGACCTAGTATATACCTCTTCCGCTGTAACCGTCGTAAATAGACATTAGTATTAGTACGCCTGAGTTAAGGATGTTCAGGAAAGAAATCTCTAAACGGCTTACGATTGCGCTTCTGGCACAGCAGCGAAGTAGATATGAGGTTTACCCAACGTGCTAGGTAATACATAAGTGCTCGATGCATTATTCTGCCATTTGCCTATTATACTGTATTCCTATTCAAGCTCACAGAGAAACTGAAATATCTTTCCTAAAGTCCATCATATACGCACCCAACCCTTAGGATAAGTGCTTAGTAAAGGAATTAGGGTTTCTCCTATAGAAAACCTACCTACTCGAAACCTGGGCCTACATTGATTTCTTCGTCTTCCTCTGCTGATGTTTCGTATCACGAAAGCAGAATCTGCCATCCTGCTTCTTCACATCAACAGTGATATACAGAGGCGTGGATTCTGTTTGTCGCAGATCATTATCTTGCCTGTCTTACGGTATAAGTAACTATCCCTCGTTTTCTTCTTAGTGAATTATGCTACCAATAGTATTCACACCAGACATAAATTTATCATTCTGATAGACGCCCTCTCATTCCTATCGTTTGGGCTCAAAAAGAGTGACGTTACTTGGAAACATTCTGGCAATAAGGGCCGATATATTGTGAATATAATTATGCCCTATTTTGGCATCGGCTCTGAATAAAGTGCTTGCTTTCTTCTCCAACTTTTTCAAGAATCTTCCCATTACTCCTACGATACGCAGTTCGGCATATATTATCACATGGGAGAGGCCATAGAGCCGAACGAGTGTGAAACCTATCGTGCTAGCAAAATGGTTATGGGGACTAGATGCCCGATATGCGATAGTCGGGGCGAAGCGCCGCGTTTCGAAGTGAACATTGTTAGGTATGGCTCCCCTGCCTCTTCTTTCCTCACCGATATCCAACCATACATCATAAGTGCTCGGAATACAAGTCAAGAAGCACAGAGGAGTGATTATATATATTAGGTAGAATTCATTAGGCTACAGATAAGGTACTTCGTATTATAGGCTGCAGTATTAGGTATCTTATAGGCATTACTATATCACATATTTTACGTCTCTTCGCTTATACAGACTCAGCAACCACACAGCATACCAAGGACATATCAAGTCCGCCATATCCATCAAGACTCCGGCCCCTTCTAATTCTCTATCCGTAACGGCATCAAGCAGAACCCAATAAGCCAAAAAGAAATCCAGCTGCGCTTACATAACAGCTTCATCTAGGGATCAATCGTTTTTAGATATATATTTATATATAATAGCGTGATAAGATTCTCTTAGTAAAACTTCATAAATATCGCCATCTAGTCTCATCCCATCTCACGAGGGCGTAAGATCAAAAGGAGTACGCAGAGCTCCTTGCCATTTGTCATTATACAGCCATAGCATTTCCTCAGATGAGACAGGGTACTATAGTTCATCGCACTGGATATCTCTCGAAATAGCTTTCAGATGAGACCCTTATTAGAAAAGGGATAGAGGTTCAGAGCCGCATTAAGCTATATTTTCAGCTTTAGACTCAGCCAGCTTAGATTTGCAGGACTTTCGGTTATATATCGTATAATTCCGAGGAGTAAGGCGTTTTGGTATTCCCGATAGATTACCTAGCATCACGCACCCTCTGGTGGGTGGGTGTCTCAGAACTTTGTTGTGAGCGAATTGCCTCTGGGAGGGAGGGTGTCGAAACAAACCACTTCAAGCGCATATAAATAGCCACCAGTGTCTACTTTCTGGACGATGCCATCCTACCCATAGCCTAACAGGTTAGTAAAGGTATATATGGTCGCTGTTGCTTGGAACGTCCCCAGTCGAGAACGCCGGAAGTTTGCCCAGGCACAAGCGATTGTGTTATTATCGATCAATTTCTCATCGAGGAAGGGTTACTATTTCGCAGCGAGACATCTTCATCCGAAATCCGATCGAATCGGGTCGAATTTGGGGGATTGCCATCGTACACTTCCTGACAAAGACATGATGCTGAGATGAAAGTCGAATATATGCCTATATGGTTCGGCTTCAGCCATTGACTGGTTTCACTTAGTACTTTGCTTCAGTAAAACATAACTCCGCCTTTCCCTACATCGCGACCACATCAATAAGTTCACCACCTTATGTATGTACGCATGAACCCACTGGGTTTAGGCACATAAACGCCAAATTTGTGGTTCAGCCCATGGCCGTAGCTGACCACACACCTATGATAGACCACACTATTATGTATCCATGGTAGTGACGTAGCTACTTTTTTATATATGGACCATTAGAACGTAATAAAACGTAGTAGAACTGTACACATGCGGCTGGATCCACATAGTTAACAAATCTCTAGTTACCAAGGCTCACTGGACCGTCCATTTAGGGCCACTATTTGCTTACTTTGACTCCCTTTTCAGATTCAGTTTATAGACAAAGCATTCAACACCACAGGATCATCTTACATATACTATTAGCTTATAGGGTATATCCCTAGAATTTATTAAGAGTAGGTTCAGACTATATGGGATCATCCAACAGGATACGATTGCGATATTCGCGGCTTCATGCAATAAAGTTTCGACCGAAATCCACACGCAACCACATCAAGGTCGAACAAAGGCAAAATAGGGGAGCAAACTGCTTTCAATTATTTCTATAGAGTGGGTTGATGGTTATTACAGCATATCTTGCCGCGGCCGTACTTTAGTGCAGATAGTTATGTCTATTGATCTATTAGTCTATTTCTATCTCGGCTTATCCATCCAGTGAGTTCTAAAGGGAATAAGAATGCCAGAAGTTACCGTTTTAATGCCGCTTATTTATCTCTTATTTAACACACTACCTCTAGAGACTTATTACTTTATAATAAATACTAGAGAAAGGAGAAGCTAGTAGCTACTCGGCCTCTATTAATAGTTATTCTCGAGAAGCAATAAAAGTAACCTCTAATTAAGGATATTTAAGATTTCTTTAACCTTAAACCTAGATACTGGGACTTTAACTATTTGATCCCCTCTAAGCGAGGATACCTCCTTTATGGGCCGCCTGAAACAGGGAAATCCAGTTTCTGCTTATTAGTTGTCGGTGAATTGGATATAGATATTTATATCTGGGGTCACTCTTTCAGGCCTACTGAACGTCCTTGATGGTATTGCCGCTCAGGAGGACCAGGTCCTTATCATAACCACCAACTATCCTAAAAAGTTGGACGAGGTGTTAATGCGTCCTGGTCGAATTGATATAGATATTAAGTTTTATCTTGCCGAAAGATATATCACTAAAGATATTTTCCAGTTTTCTTTTAGGCAACTAGTAGTATAGGGTGAATATAATAGGGACGTAGAGGGTTAAGCGGATGAGTTTACCTTAAAGGTGCTAGAGTCTGAGTTTAGTCCGGCGGAAATCATATCGAACCTTCTGCTATATAGGACTTGCCTGGCTGCTGTGCTAGAGAACTGAGGCCGATAGGTGGATAACCTACTTAAGGAGAAGCAGTGTAGAAGAGACTTGCTGGAGAGTGGCAGCAGAAATCACCGTACTTAGAGCGAAGGTTGAGGGAAGTCTTATCAGTCAGTCCCTACTGTTAAGCACGCGCTATCTAGTATAGTAGAGCTATTTCTTACCTATAGATATAGTCTCAAAGGGCAGGCGCCTCTTATATAGCAGCAGGTAAGCGTTAGTTCTTTAGTTTTATAACTATTATTAGTATAGAGGGAGGTGATATCGTTTAGTCTTATTGATTTATTGTGGCATACGACTATATATGGCATTATTTAGAGTGAATCGTTTAATATTGTTTAATTTGCCTATAAACTCTCTAATTCTCATAGAAGGCTAGGACGGCTTGAGTCTAGTGGTCGGTCAGTGCAAGCGGGATCACTGCCAACAAGGGACCAAATATATCTCATCTTGCGACTCGAGGGCACTCTGTGTGTTTCTCACGCTCGTTCTTGATTAATGGGTCCCCTAACGGGGGATAAAAACTCTCCCGTGTCTTGATAGAACACGACGTATGTAGTGTGTAAGGTTTCAGGATAGAGAAATGAGTCACCAGGGATAGAATAGTTATGTGATTCTGTCCTAAATTACCAGCAAACCAGGTTATCGTCATCAAGATACTGCTGATATAAGCGAGCTTTGGCTTATCGATCTAACTCAGATGAAAACATCGGGAGAAAGAATCGCTGCTCTATTTCTAATAGAATTATAACTATATCCCATCCTGTCAAACGAGAAGGCCGTTCTGTGGATATAGGGAGGGGGGAAGGTTACTGCTGGGAATAGCGGAGCCGCATTGATCTTAAACGGTGGGATAAATGAATACACAGGAGTCCCGAAGGTGAGGGGTGCAACTAGAACTCCTATGTGCCGACTTGAAAATAGAAGAGTGGCCAGCCTGAGTCTTAATTTGCCTGGCTAGAGCTCTTTGCTATATTTTATCTATTATAGAGTGAGATGCTCTATTCCTACGGCTAATGGCTACAGGCGAGCCTCCAGTGCCTGGTGTTAGTCGGTGTGGTATACCTACGTCTTAGGCACCACAGTAATGTCGATAAGGCTCAGAATACAGCGAACAAGTGTTATTACGATAGGTCTAGCCTTAATGAAGCTGCTGTATTATCTTTCGTGTTTCTTTCGAGCGCCTAATAAAGCCCTCGTCGCATAGAAACCGTACCAGTAAGCCTAAAGCACTCAAATTGATATGGGACTATAATATACTAGTGATATATAGAGTCCTCTATAGGAACTTCGAGACACCATCACGTTAGAACTCTATATGTGGTAGACCAAAGTCGCAGTGTCTGCGCAATACCAGCCAAAGGACGTATACAAGTATGTATTTCTTATGAATCGGAGTGATATACCACGACGATAACCTTGTCACGAGGGTTGGAGTACAAGCCTTTTCCCTCTATTTCAAGCTTTCTGGCCTGCTACTTACACAATTACTTGATTTTGCGATTACTGCTGCTGCTAGGAAGACCTATACCTAATGGATCACGGAAAGCTATGTTAGCTCTCAGCGATACTTGAGATCATGCGAAAGGAGCTGCTGCCAGTTGGAGGATATCTTGAATAGACTTATTACCATCCACCAGTGCGCATTAAGATTGATACATGCTATAGTAATATTAATTATTAGAAGGCTAAGCACGTCTAGGCAGTCTATAGGTATCTCGGTCCCAATTCCGTAGGTAATCGACGATTATCAGTAAACTTCAACTATCAAAAGTGTAATAACAGCACAGGTGGGATATAAACTCTTAAACTATTCTATGAATAAGAAAAAGAATTAACTATCAGTAGAGTTCAGATATAGGTATCCCTTTAGAGAGTCTCTAGGTCCAGATTGAAGAGCGACTATCACATCATAGCCGGGATCACAGACCTCTGCACCAGTGACACTAACAGTAGCAATAACTCAAGGCTACTAGTCATCATAGTAGGCGGGATATTGGGGTATTTAGTGGCAAGGTTGTACCTTTGGCGAGGCTGATACACCTAATCAACATAATCGTGAAAGTCGTTATAAATCCAGCCTGCTTCTGATCGGAAAGTGATCTAGATAATCGTACTATTATCGACGTCCCTAAGCTGTTCTATTCCTGACCAGAGGCTCTGCTACAGACAGCGTGCGCCGTGCCTATTTATGTATGGCCAGTAAAGCCTTATCGTCTTAGCTAGACGCTAATAGAGGTGCTCCGCAAGGGTGGGATCGCCGAGGAGGCCGTTCTTAATATATATTATATCAACAATAGCAGAGAGTTATAGCCTCACTTCGGGTTTGAAAAGCGATTATTATAAATTCAAGTAGTTACCCATTCTTAATCGGGAATTCATTCCTCTGCCTCCTCTAACCGTAATAAATGGGCTACTATATATTCCTTGGCATAATTTGTCTCGACTGTGCATAATTAGCTATATGGCATATTCAGTAACTTACCGTGAGAATTTAACTACAGTCAAATGTTTAGGGCGACTCTCCAGTGCTAGGGGTTCTCTATCAAACCTTAAGGACTCAGTTCCCGGTACTATATTCTGAGTACCTAAATCGCAGAAATACCTCCTTTTCCAAGGTAAAGAGGAACAGGAAGACAATGAGACTAGATAATACCTGCTCTAGAGAAAACAGGCAGAGACGAAGGATTATTGAAACCAATACAGGCAGGCAGTAGGTATCTCGAAGAATAGAAGACTCCGGCCTATATTCGTCTCGTCCCTTGCCGCCATAACAGCCAACAGCTAGAACTATCTCTCAAGGGTCGTCTTAGTATACAAATCCCTAGAGGTTTTAATATGCCGTGCGAGTTAAGGAGCTAGTGAGCTGGGATAGAGATACGATCGCCCTAGGATATTCTCTGGTCGATATGAGTGCGATATAATAAGCACCTTTATATAGTAAAGTATATTAATGAAAGATTTTAAGGAGTCTAGAACTGCTTCAACTATAGTAATTGAGTTAATCGTAACTATAGCGTGTCAAAGAACCTAATAGTGACATATTCCGAAAATGCCAACAAGTGCATCCTCCAGCCGATATATACCAGTAAGTGAGAGAAACGTAATACCAGTGGCTTTCACTGCAAGTAGCTTATCATAGTAACGTTTCTAGTTTCACTCAACATCTGGCTTTATAAAGATAGATAGGAATATACGCGTATCTGATACGTCGACCAAGGCCTTGCGAACAACTTGGCTGATAATGCTGAAACTGTCAATCATAGCGCTATTGCGGTGAAGGATCATGTGGAAAAGGGGATAAAAGAACAATACCAAGATAAGAGGGAGGCGTAGTCATTAACCGACTGATGGGGCGCTATTACCTTCTTATTTCTATCACGCTCAGTCTTAATACTATCGCTATCGCAACAACTCAGCTGTATACATCGCATAGCCTATTTACTTAGCATAACCCTTGCTGTGCAGGCCTCAAATAATAGCAGACAGGATGGTTAGCTTTGAAATATATCGACCACCGCCGTACCAATAAGCATAGCATCTTCTGAATCTTTAGCGATTAGCTTGAATGGTAAAGCTACTCATCCCGGCTTCCGCTCTATGATAATTATATTTTCTCTACCAGCCACTGAATATAGTATAGCCTAGTAACCGGCAAAGATCAACATCTTTCAAGGAGGAAAGCGAGAAAACCATCACCCTCCTTAGTGTAGAGACGAAGAATAAAGAGGCACCTCCCTCAGCTCAGGCCATGACGGAGATAACCACAATAGCGTACCATAGATAGTTGCTATCTAAGATCGTGCTCTATCCTTCCGCTTTGAGATTCAATGTGATACGATACCAGCTTGGAAGATCACAGCTGAAATACTGGGTATCTGTTACAGTTTTTCTGTGACTCTTCTGTCCAATCGCCCAAACCAAGATAGCTGTGCGGGTCTCTCGAGAGTGCTAAGCTGAACGCTAACAACGCTTCGACATGGCGGTACTAGATGTGGCATAGTATCGGCCTAGGTGTAACAGATAACCAAGACTACCAATACTAGTGAAAGTAATGTAATCTCATGACCGCGTATGGAAGCGCCTACGCGCATCGGTCTAAGTACAACAGTCGTCGGAATCCTCTCCAGATGGATATGAGATCCGAGTTTATGCGAGCCTCTTGAACGTATGTGCGACTACGAAATCAGATACTGCAGACCCCTCGCTCGATTGACACCGAGTTTATCACGCTAGTCTAGAGTAGAAGAAGCATAACCATCCAATATCTAGACCGCATCAACGGTCTAGACTGTGACCTATAAATTTGAACTGCAGAGGTTATGACTCTGATATCTCATGAGGGTTATCGTGGCGTATTCTTTCGCCGTCCAAGTTGCCTCAACACCACATTCGCCAACTCAGTCATAACCCCTTGGCCTAACACAATTTGCACGTTCAACTGTCTGCCAGAATCTCTGCCCCTGAGCTTTATTGCCACTATTCCCTCAAGACGCCAGAATCCCTCAGTTTGGCGAGTATGGGTATTTACTTTCGACTTTAGAGTTGGGCTATAGTAATAACGGAAGGATGTCTTATATATCTATAGATACATATGCGGCTGGATCGCCAATGAGTCCAGACGCCACAGCAGACTGGAGTCTCAAGTACATCCCAGTTCATTTATCTCCTAGCTAATCTCATTGGGACCACGGGCATAGGGCGTATTATGTGCGCAAAAGCCAGCCCACCTGTTGATAACGACTAGTCTGACAACCGGCAAAAGTCAAAGGGCATTACAGAGTGAAGACTTCCACCTCATATTGCAGATTTGGCTTACTCTCGTGATGGTTTGGTATCAACTGTTGAGATAATCTTGAAATCTCCCATACGTAAGGGGGCCACTAATATAGGTGTGGGGAACTCCGCGCACCCCCTATCTCTATGCAGCTATAATCGTCTTAATTATATTAT
>JADDON010000512.1:0-49577 GCA_017140175.1 Fusarium staphyleae | reverse complement strand
GAAGATGACGGGGGATGCTACGGGTCTTCTTGTTGTCACGGGCAGCGTTTCCAGCCAACTCGAGGATTTCGGCAGCGAGGTACTCAAGAACGGCAGCGAGGTACACGGGGGCACCAGCACCGACACGCTGAGCGTAGTTGCCCTTTCGCAGGAGACGGTGGACACGACCAACAGGGAACGCGAGGCCAGCCTTGGAAGAACGCCTAATATGTTGTAAGCTTTGAGGTCAAGAAGCAAGGTTTGAGAGCGCGTAGTGAACAGCTTCAGAGCGCGACCAGGATAGTGCGCTAGGCTGGAAATTGCGAGGGAAAGACATACGATTGCGCGTTCTTGGAACCAGAGGCCTTGCCGCCAGACTTGCCGCCGCCAGTCATTTTGAAAGTGGGTTGTTTTGGGTGGGTTGGGATTAAAAAGGCGAGTTGATGAGTCTGGAGAGACTTTGCGGGAGTTGGAAGAGTCGAAGAGCGTGGTTGTGATGGCGATTGAGAGATGGTAGGTGGAAGAGATAACGTCGGCGGGGGAGGTAGAGGTTAAGTACTTTTCGCGCGTCAGAGCTCTGATCTCAGATCACCCACGGTGAGGAGCGCGATTTGGTGCGCTAGCCAAATATGGCGAAAATGGGTGTTGCCCAATAAAAAATAGTGCCCACCCCTGTCACACCCGCAGCACCGCGTCGGCGAAATAATAAAACCGGCCTCCTTCATCCACCATCGCGCAAAGATCACTCCGCGTTATCCTTGTGCTATCCTCCTCTGGTCCCCCGGCCAAGCTGGCCAAAATTTCCCTGAATCTTTCATCCTTCATTTTCCACCTGCGCCCTTTTTCCTTCAGGCTCGTGTCGATTTGTTGATTGGGCAACAACCATGGGTGCTTGAAATCAGTACCGTTTTCCAGTACCTCTGGACTCCCCAGGTCTTGCACTTCTCTTTTCTCGTCTGACCTGGTCTTCTCTCACGTCAGGTTTGGTATATTTGCGCTTTTTGCTCTTTTTGATGTGATTTCTTCTCATGTGTCGTCGGTTGTTGGATAAGTTCAAAGCGTTTCGAAAGTCCCTATTTGGCCTCGGTTGGACTTGAGCTTGCAACTTGGTCAATCCTTGGGTCTTCCTTGACCCTTTTTCATCCAAAATACCTATGTGTGGAAAGGTTTTTGTTATTTGAGCAATGCGTTTTTGATCCAAATATATATATTGTGTGGAAGAAAGGCATACTTTGGTCTCAAACACACATCTTGGACGCACATAGAACTTCAAAATGGCCTCAAGGACCCTCAATTAAGGTGATATGACGTGGATAATATGTGCATACGGTCCACAATTGAACCCCAGGTCTCCGGATCAGATCTATCAAGATCTGTCACAGCTGAACAGTCAACGGGTTTGTAGCCTTGCCAGGCACGGCCTCGGAGCTCCAGCTGCTCGAGGTTGTGGAGAGAAGGTGACTGGGCGGAGGATGGACGAGTCTAAACGCCGGAGACCACACGGTGATGCATCACGGCATCGACGGGACGGCAGTCCGGCGCATTTGAGATGGAACCGGGCGCATCGCCGGAGTGTGCGTGTAAGCAGGGATGGAAAGACACATATAAATAGCCGGGCCAGTCTCGGTGCGTGCCGACCAAGATTCCGTGTTTCTACGTTCATCCACGGGTTCAAGTACCACGCGTTTGGGGATCCTGGGGTCAAGATGACGACAGGAACCCACGAGATGAGTCTCACATGTTGAACCGCATCACGTCGAGCTACAGTATACGTCAATTGTTGTGATATGTAGAAGGGAAGAAGTCAAAATGCAGGAGAAGAACGACCCAGATCCGCACGCCAGAAGAACGAGTGATGGCCGGTCGTGGGAATCGATGGCTCAAAACACCAACCACGAGAGATCGCGGGAGGAAGAACCCCAATTTGACGCTCGCATGGAAGAATGACGGCAAGAGGCTACAGTGGGGTTAATGAGAGCTCTAACAAGAACAAGAGCAAGAGCACCTCAAGGTACAGCACGTACTGCAAAGGATTGCTTGTCATCGCGCAAATTAAGCCAATAAAAAAATAGAACCCTCGCCCATTTTTATTTTATCTCGCCAGCCAGCCCCTCTTTTCCATTTGGTCCCCTCACCAGCAGCGCCCAGATCACCTCCACCCAGGCAACCCAAGAACCGCTAGCACGCGTGCTCACACCCCCCGGGCAATCAGTAACCCGCTTGCAGCAACGCGCGCCCAGCTACAAAAGCCCAACCCACCCCCCGATCTTCCTCTTTCGCCATCAACTCTCAACCATAACCAGCTCTCCTCGCCCGCAACTCACGCTCTTGACCACCGCGTCTCAACTCGTCCAACACAACCACTTTTTTCAGTCCTTCGGATTTTCAACTCTTCAAAATGGCCCCCAAAGCTGCCGACAAGAAGCCCGCTGCCTCCAAGGCTCCCGCCTCCAAGGCCCCTGCTGAGAAGAAGGATGCCGGCAAGAAGACTGCCGCTTCTGGCGAGAAGAAGAAGCGATCCAAGACCCGCAAGGAGACCTACTCTTCTTACATCTACAAGGGTGAGTTCGCAAGCGCGCCTTTTCGCGTCTTTCCTGGCTGGAACGCGTCAAACTAACTAATATTTCCAGTCCTCAAGCAGGTCCACCCCGACACTGGTATCTCCAACCGCGCAATGTCCATCCTGAACTCTTTCGTCAACGGTACGTCTTGCTTTATCTCATCATGCGTCCATTATTCTGACTTTACATCCAGACATCTTCGAGCGCGTCGCCTCGGAGGCTTCCAAGCTTGCCGCCTACAACAAGAAGTCCACTATCTCTTCTCGAGAGATCCAGACCTCTGTCCGTCTTATCCTCCCCGGTGAGCTTGCCAAGCACGCTGTCTCTGAGGGTACCAAGGCTGTCACCAAGTACTCGTCCTCGACGAAATAAGTGGTTTGGCGGGCTTGTTTGTTTTGGGCATTTGGTTTTTTTCACGCGTGGCATCAGGGTGTCATGAATCCGAGGTTTCACGGGGATCAAGCCCTGTTTTAGGGACCTCAATAATGCGTTACGGATGGTTTTGTTTTTCTGGGGGCAATGTCTTCACACACGGGCAACGGGGTTCGAGGTTGTACAATAAACATCGAGAATAGGGTCTCGGTACAATGAATTCGTGCACATGAAAGAAAGCCTACTCGGTCCTATATTTGTCTACTGATACACATGCCCTCTCAAGCTGACAATTGCAGGCTGTACAGCATCATCTACCGCGGATCGCGATAAACCGAATTAACCCAGGCCAGCCTTTGATCGTTTCATGGCATGCGTTACCGGCTGCAAAATGCCCTTGTTATCGGTGGCGCCCAGCGCCGTCCCAGTGCTCCAACCCATCTTCTCCAACATTGCGCGACCGCGATTCTCGACGCCCAGCTCTGGCGCCGACGCGCCCACGATTTCTCCATCCTGGTACGTGGCGGCCGTAACATTGGCCCCTCCACGGACGGCCGGCAATCGCTTCGACTTCTTACCTTTCATGTCTAGCCGAGGGAAATATCGCCGATTGACGCGGTTTATGGCTTGGTCAAAGGTTGTTTCTGCATAAGGTAGCGTGCGGCCCGTTCGATAGAGTGTTGGTCTCCGCTGATCGGCTTTTCCGGTTGATTTGGACTTGATCTTGAACTTGTTGGCTAAGTCGTGTATCATCTTCCGGGCATGGTTATCCATAGGCGGCAGCATGAGCCTAGACGTGGTCAGTGTAAGAAGTTCGCACGGGTTAAGGGGGGGACCAACTGCTCATCTGAGCTCAGCATAAACGATCGCAGCTCCTCGGCGACCTGCTCCATGTTCATGCCATCGGGGTATTTGACGCGAAGATCGTCGGGTTTGGCCTTCTTTCCGAGCATGCCAAGTGCCCGCAACTCCTCTCGCTGTTTCTTTCGTTCCGACTTCTTGAGCCGATCGTTGTTCCAGGCGGCTTGAAGGGATGCCTCCAACTCGGAGTCAGACACGTTAAAGTTGATATGGGCTTTTGCTCCCTTGCCCTTGCGACGCCTGACGCTTGGGCGGTGCCAATCCATGACATCGAAATCATCCTCGAGTTCCAGCTGTTTCGTCATGGGCTTCAGGTCACTAGGAGAACCAGAGTCACTAGACGAGTCGCCATAATACACGTCGTCCATACCAAGATCCCTACCAGCGATTAGTCTCGCCAACGTCTCGTCGTCAACCTCACTAGGAACCACATCGTCCTCGTCCTCCTCTTCATCTTCATCCGTATTCTCCCCATCTGTGGCACTTTGTTTGGTTGAAGTATACGGCTTTTTCCGGATCTTCACACTAGAAGAGCCGGACAAATCGCTATCGCTTCCATCCGACTCCTTTCCACCCTCAATGAGTTCTTTAAAGTAGTCATCCACTTCGCCATTTTCTTTCATGTTCGCGATATAGTCCGCGAGTATAGCATCTTCCTCGTCCCTAAATCGAATTTGCGCATTCCGTTTGCTGCGGTGCTGTTGCTTCTTTTCCTTAGGCGATAACTTCTTCTTCCTATCGGGATGTGCAGGTTCGAGTACTGGCGACAATGCTGGTCCAGCAAGTTCGGCAACCAGTGTCTGTTCGACAACGTGAATCTCTGTCTGCATCTGAACCATGCTAAGTTCTGCCGCAGGGTGTGCTTTTTTCGGGGGACCACGGCCTTTAAATAGTATAACCTCCTCGCTTGAGCTGCTGCTCCTGGATGACGGTCGTTCTGGAATCTCGACAGGCTGTTGGTGGGACTTCTCCTGTGGCTGGTCGCCTTTGAGGTCAAAGAAGAAGGCTGGTTCAGTTGGCAAGTCCTCATTGGGTATGGCTTCGGCTTGAATAGCCTTGTCCAGCTCATCAGGCCCTATGAAAACATCGTCTCCGACTCCGTCTTCTTCGTCCAGCCCGTTTTCCTCGACTTCTTGGTCTTCTTCGTCCAGTTCGGCATCATCCTTTTGGTTGTCGATGAGTTGGGGTTTGTGGGACGTTTGCTCATCTAGTGGCAAGGCGGTGGTTTCCTCTGGGTCATCGTTCACTTCTTCGATAAGCTCGTCAAGTAGTTTCAAAGGCTCGCTGGGACCTGCGCTGATGAACGTGACGGGTCTTTGGCGCAAATTATTCGAGGACGAGTGGTCATGCTGTGACGTGTGCCGGGCCTCGTCGGCCAGGGTAAACCCAACTAAAATGTTTGTCAGACTTGAGAGCCAGGCCACGTACTCGAGCTTGGTAGTGAGCCTGTATATCACTTACAAGTGTCTTCTCTGATGAAGCTGACCCGGCTTGGTGCGGGGGTCGATCGCCCACGTCCTCTGGATGCTCCTCGGCCACCTCGACCTCCACGGCCACCTCTGACGTTCTTTCCGCCACGAGGGGCGGGAGTTCCTTTTTTGTTTTTAGGCATCGCGACGTTGTGTTTCGACCAAAGCCATGCTGAAGGTTATTCTATGGTATTCGGATGGCAGATCTGGTGATATACACAGGGTTGGTTATCTGCAGCTTCGATCGCTTAAGGTGAGAGAAAAGTCGTCCAAGGAGATGGTGGAAAAGGTGGAAGCTTGGTTCGGTGATGGTAGGAACGAGTCACCCCGCGGTCGAATTCTATTGTCGAAGCTCTATCGATTGGTTGAGCAGAGTCATGGTGGAGTTAAAAGTATCGATAAGAGTCATCGAACTGGCAGCGAGGTGCATGAGCTCGCTTGTGGGGCCCTTAGGCGGCTGGGGTGCTGGTGGAAAAGCGGGGCCATAGGCGGAAACGGAGGGCGTAGTATGGTGGTGTAGGGTAATGACCATCGAAGTTGAGGTCAAACTGGTAACTTACAGCCCTGTTTCTTCATCATAGGATTTGCAAACTTACATTGTTTTCATTATCAGTATAAACATAAGAGTATCTCACTGCCTCGTGCTCTTCCTAGGCACTAGTTTGTTATGTAGCGGGTTAAAACGATCGTAGCTTCGTTTGTTGCCATTAACCGAACATTTACTCTCCCATCCTCAATGGAGGGTTGTCCGTCTTTTACTCATACTTGATCAAATGCATACAAACAAGACACAAGCTCATGTAGCATAGAAAACACGTGGAATTATGTGAATTTGCTCAAACAGACATATATTACAAAGCAACAAAGCAATAAAGCAAGCAAAACATCTTATGGCCTCTTTCCGACCCAAGCTCAATAGCTGTCTTTTTTGCGATGAGTTGAGATTCTGACGTCGCGTCGTGTCATGAATGGCCCGTGCGCACGGTGCCCAAGCGCGCAAGAGGGATCCACTCCATCCGCAGCCTTAGGATCTTACGGGAAAGTCACAAGCCGCCGCTCCTCTCCCCGCCGCCTGCCGGCCCCAGCTGACTCCCCACTGCCGTTCGCTGCCTCTAGCCAGCGGTTTCGCTATCATCATCCGCCATTTTCTCGGATTCCCTTTCATCTTCGGTTACTGGTTTCCCATACTGAGTGTCACTGCTCCCTTCAATATAGGAGCAACTCTGTAAATGCCAAATTGACCTACGAATATAGCCCCAGCACCCATGGAAGCCGCCATGGCCAACGTCGACCTCGGGCGCTATCGGCGTATCGTGCAGATGTTCTGGGACCCCGAGCCCACCAACGACGTTTCCCTCGACCAGCCTGTGTGGTGTTTGGGACGCTCGTACAAGCTGAACGATAGCAAAAGCTCCAAAACCGAGAACCATAGCCCCCAGACGCCTCCCTCAGCACCAAAGCCGGATACAGACACAGACGTACAGCAAGATGGCAGTCGACCGCCCCCACCACCATCCAATGGCCCCGAAACCCCACCAGAATCGATATCGAGCAGCTTCTCCTCGTCGCTAGCATACGATGACCCGACGAGAGACGGTGGCTGGCCAGCGGGGTTTATGGCCGATTTCGAGTCAAGAATATGGATGACGTACAGGTCCGACTTTGAGCCTATCCCTCGATCCAGCAACCCGCAAGCCAACACTGCACTATCTTTATCGATGAGATTAAAGAGCCAGCTAGGCGATCAGAGTCCGTTTTCTTCTGACAGTGGATGGGGATGCATGATCCGCTCAGGACAAAGTTTACTGGCAAATACGATAGCTATGATCCGCCTGGGCAGAGGTGAGTTCAGATAACAGCCTACGCTGTCCGATACCCCATCTGACTTCCTAATAGAATGGCGCCGCGGACAATCGCCACAGGAGGAGCGTGAGATTATCAGTGCGTTTGCAGACCATCCCGACGCCCCATATTCCCTACACAGCTTCGTCCGCCATGGTGCTAGTGCATGTAGCAAATACCCTGGCGAGTGGTTCGGTCCATCAGCAACTGCCCGGTGCATCCAGTAAGTCAAGGCGAGAACTGGAACTCTTGGATCTTGATAACTTTTACTAACATGTCTGACGCACAGGGCACTGGCAAATTCACACGAGCCATCACTTCGGGTCTACTCGACAGGCGACGGTCCCGATGTCTACGAGGATGAGTTCTTCAAGATAGCAAAACCCGAGGGGGAAGCTTTCCACCCTACGCTCATTTTGGTTGGGACACGCCTGGGAATCGACAAAATCACACCCGTATATTGGGAAGCCCTCATCGCATCTCTTCAGATGTCGCAGTCAGTAGGGATAGCAGGGTGAGCACATAGGATCCCGTATACGATGATTCCGTGCTAATCGTATCCAGCGGCCGTCCATCCTCATCACACTACTTTGTCGGCGCGCAGGGCTCCTTTTTGTTCTACCTTGACCCTCATCACACCAGACCGACACTTCCATACCACAAGAATCCTAGCGACTATAGCGAAGAGGAGATTGCAACCTGTCACACATCTCGACTGCGTCGCATCCATGTCCGCGAGATGGATCCCAGCATGCTGATAGGCTTTTTGATCCGAAGTGAGGAAGACTGGCAAAACTGGAAGCGATGCGTCAAGCACGTCCAGGGCAAGGCCGTCATCCATGTAGCAGAGCGCAGTGCACTCCTCGGAGGCCCCAGCGAGGGTCGAGAGGGGGCGATCGACGAGGTGGAAACATTGAGTGATGATGATACGGATACCATTCATGAGACTTAAGGTTGGTAGCTTGGCTTGGCGTTCTGGTTATGTGTTTTTGCTCCCGTGCTGAGTTCGGAGCCGGTTTAGGAATTATATCCGGATAGATGGCCTGAATTTGAATGACCAAGTCCGCAATAACCTCAAAGCTCAGTGTACCAGCTGATTTGCCCATCGTATGTGAAGCGAGGAATGTCTCGCGACTGATTGCATCGTCGCTCATCGCTTCTTGCCCCTAGTCGCTGGTTTCAGCGATGCATGACCCTCATCACGAATGTGGTTGAACAATTTAGTTCTGGAATCAAAGGTCTCTGCACACACTCCGCACCTGTGCTATAAACTCCCATGTCAGCATCCCTTGTCAGACCTATTACGGCGATTACATACGATATCTTGCTTGGACTGGGCAGCGGCCTCCTTTCTCGCACGCTTGGCCTTTGCCTTTCCGATTTTTTTGCCTTGTACAACCTCATCGACGGAAAGGTACTTCGCAGCAGAGGATAGGCTGCCGTCAGGCTCATCAGCAGTATCGTCCTTTGGCTTGGACTTTCCGGGAGATGTCAGTCTCTCCTCGACGACATCTCTGGGAGCATAGTCGCCATCGTCAGACACCTCCACGGATTCCGTAGAACTTGGCTCCTGTTTATCGTCCGTAGAGGGAGGTGTCGTCTTATTATCTGCGTCGTTAGGAATTGCGACATCCACATCCTTGTCTGCCTTAAGACTAGCATCCTCTTCACTTGCGCCGGGCGAAGGCGTCGACTCAACCTCATCAAGCTGTAAGTCAGTGCCTTCGCGCTTCATTTGACGCCGAAGCTGTTGAACCGCCTTGTTGTGCTTTTTACTCCTTTCATGCGCCTCTAGCTGCTTGTCACTCTTGAACGTCTTGTTGCAAACAATGCATTCGAGAATCTCCACCTCGGATTCCTCCTCGGACTCGGAGAACTCTCCCTCTCGAGCATCGTCATCAGACCGGGCCTGAGCCCACTCTGGGATCTCGAAGGAAGCCATGCGTTCTTGATTCGCAGCACGCGATCGCGCGGCTTGCGCAGCAGCGGCATTCCTTAGAGAAGCCTGGCGCTCGGCCTGGGATTGCGAGTTGGGAAGATACCGCGGATCCCGCTTCCGTACGAAACCCACCAAGAAGTTGACGGCATCGTTGAACTCGCGTATGGCGTCGTCGCGTATCTTTTTGTTCTCCTTCTCCATCAAGCGGCGGACGCGGCGGTCGGGGGCATCGGAGAGGCGGTACTTGTCCTTCCAAGCAAAAGACTTGACAGTGGAAAACCCAGACCAGGCCGAATAGAAGGATTTAACTACTTTCTCATAATCGTCGTCAGAGGAGCCAAAGGTTGGGTATTCTCGAATGTCGATATCTTCGTTATCAGCCGCAGCCTCCTCCTCGAGAGCTAGATGCTCAAAAGTCTCTCTGCAGATACCATAGAAACCCGTGGGTTCGTCATCAAAGGGTACGGCGGCGTTGAACTTGCGGATCAAGCCCATTATCTCCTCAGACGAGGTAAGTCGTACATTACGGAAAGTAGTACCATATCCGTCGGGATCGTCACCGTCTTGGCCGCTTAGGATGGCATCGCGATGTGAGTCGTACCATGATCTCTCTTGAGGGTCAGATAGAATCTCGTACGCGGTCTGGACCTCCGCGAAACGGCTGGTGGCACTTGCGACGTCGTTGATGTTACGGTCGGGGTGAAGCTCGAGGGCCTTTCGACGATACGCTCGCTTGATTCTGTCGGTGGTTAGCTATTATAAAGCGGATAGATCTAAAGAAGTGGAAAGAGTACTCGTCATCGCTTGCAGTGCGTTCGACACCCAGAAGGTCGTAGTAACATGTCTTTGCGACGAGAGCAGCGCTCGAAGTTTCGGAACGCTCCGAAGATTGTTGGCCGCCCATGGCTACTCAGGTGCGGCCAAGTAGGATAATAATAGTCAAAGATAGTCTCTTAGCACGGGGAAAGACTGGATAAATAGCTATGGTGCTTCTATATCACCTTGTACAGAGAAGTGGTCTCCAGTAACTAAGCTGTGTAACTAAGGAGGGGCACCGCGGGGCAAAATCCAACGTTGGAGGTTTTTACTCAAGAAATATGTAATTAAAATGTTGTGCCAGCTCCTCCCCGCAGGATTTAACGTAGAATAACTCCGCTCTTGGTTGGCCTGCCTGCGTTTTCTAGAAGACTATCGGAAGCACGTAGTCTAAGCTTATTCGGTACTAATAAAGTGGTCATATTGTATACCGGATGATTCATATTGCTACGTATTTCTAAAGCTCGATCGGGAAGAGAAATGACTAATACAACTTGCATAATCCACCGATAGCCTTTCTACCACATTATGACTGACATCTGGATACTCATATGCTGTCTTCCCCCTCTCCCAAGCTTGGTTGGTATTGAGAGGCGCTGCAATAATACTGTATGAGGTTCGTACCAATAAAAGGATGCGCATCACACACGAGGTTGGCAGGAATGAAAGGGTCTGGGGGGCGTAAGGTTGATCGACAAACTAGGCCAGGGACTAGGGAAGTTAGACTGGCCATAGCTGTTCATGATAATATCTGCAGTGTACCTGCCTGCGACTTTGGCATCATCACTGACGAGATTTAACTAAACGACTTGGCCATATTTGGATGATGGTCTAGAGATGGTGGTATTCATGAGCGACGACTAACCAATCATGAAGCCCAGAGCTCACAACTTAAAGCAATAATTGAAAATGCTTGGTTCTCGGCCTTGCCTTGCTGGGGCTTCGGTCAACGAAAACGGTCAGCAACCTTCTCGAACGGCTGAACCATCTGATTCCACACCTCTAACGTCGCCGGCACGAGATTGCCGAGGGCCCGCTACATTATCCCTCTCTGTCTTAGCTACGTACCAATCTTTGCTTGGCCCTGCCTCAATCGAGTCAAGTACCTTGACCCTCGTCGACTTTGCTACTGTATTTTCCATCCACGGGACCAAGTCCGTTGCGACAAAGACATGCATTCACACAGCGAATATTCGCGCGGTTTTCTCTTCCCTTTTTCTTTACGTATCTCCTCTCGATGTCGCATTTCATTCTCCTTTACTTTATCATGCCCTCTATCTGTTTTTCCTGCCAGCACTGAGCCGTTTCCTCCAGCGTACCTACCTTGTTCGATTTCGCCACCAGCTCCAGAAACAGTAAGAGGTCGCGTGCTCACTTATGCCAACGTCGTACCTTGACGTTAAATTCTTGGCCCTTCGCAACACCAATACCGGATTATACCGTCTTTGCAGTCATGAAGTTCGCCCACGACTTCAAGCAGACTTTGCAGAGTCAAGGTTAGTCAGAAGCTAATTTTATTCCTGCGCTGAGATTTCGACGTGAAACTTGTCACTGTTAATATGGATCTCCATCATGACATCCCCTCTTCCGACACAACCAAAACTGACAAAGCCCAGATTTCCCCCGTCACTGGGTTGATCACGCTATTCCCTACAGTCAGCTCAAGAAGTGCCTCAAAAAGGTCTCTCGCGAGCTTCGTGACTTGGGTCTTGATCCAGAGACCCTACGCGAACTCCTCAACCCCGACGCTACATCTCCTGTCGCTATAAAGTATCGGCTCAACGGTATGCACCACTCACCAACCTTCTGCACCTGCATCCCCAGTAGGTGCAACGGTTGTTGTACACTGAAAACTGACTTTCTACAGCTGGCTCCGATTCTCACCTCCTTCGCCCCAAGCTCACCGTCCAGGTCCATCTTCAAGATGGCGTACCCGTCGATGCTTCCCTCGCCCCAAACTCGCGCGAGTTCCTTCACAAGATCGCAAACAATCTTCCCCATCGCATCACATCGCCTCCCCCCGAACCCGCAACGAAACCGACCGACTCGGACTCTGTGACGAGTGGACCAAAATCTGGTACTCTTGTCGAGACCACCGCTGTCCCTGCGCCTTCTGACGAAGTTGTTGATAAACTTGCCGACGAGACTAGCAAGAAACTGGCCATGGTAGTGGCTTCTGAGCCCACCATCGAAGCTGTTGTGAAGGCTGCCGACGATACTGTTTCGGAAGCTCCAACAGAAGCCGTCGACACTCCGAGCGATGCACTGGTCAAGGCTCCAGCCGCAGCCTCTCTCTTGACCGACACACAGCAAGGAGTCTACGAAATAATAGAGGTTCCTCTCGTTTTTGATGGCGAGTTTTTTGATATGCTGCAGAGCGATGTGACTAATCTCGATGCACTACAAGCTGAGGAAGAGAAGAACATGACGTCCGAAATTGTCGCCTTGGGCAAAGAGGTGGAGGCAGTCGCAAAGCCTAAGCGCTTCTCTAAGACCGACCTCGCGAGATGGCGGCAGATCTTTGAGCTCTACCTTGACGCCGAGGTTTTTTTTGCGACGCACGAGCAAGATCATGGAGCGCGATCCAGTCAGGTTGCTGTACGACAACTGCAATGGTTTCAGGATCAGGTCGAGAAGCAGAAGCTGGCCAAAGACTTTAAGCTTCCTGAGAGTCGGGCCGCCTTTACCCGTTTTATCAGTCTAAACGCTTCTCTGCTTAAAAATTTGCAGTTTCAAGAGCTCAATAAGACGGCCGTTGCCAAAATTCTCAAGAGTAAGTGCACACTACCCCTTCTGCATATACTCGAAACAGGCACTGACAGAACATGAAGAGTTTGACAAGCGGACAGCTTTAGGTGTAGCACGAAAGTTCCCCACCGCCGTTCACTCAGATAAGCTTTTAGCAGGCGGTATTGCTCAAGATGTCTGTGCGAGGATGTCTCAAGAGCTCGTCTCCGTGGTCCCCCAGCTGAATGACTACCTGTGCCCCGTGTGCTTCTCGGTTGCATATATGCCCATTCGCCTGGACTGTCAGCATGTCTTCTGCATCCGCTGTGTCATCAAAATACAACGGCGCAAGGAGAGACACTGCCCGTTGTGCAGATCAGACGTCGTGTTAAGAGCCTCTGCGGATAACCTTGACTATGAACTGGCAAAGTACATGAAAAAGTACTTTGCCAAAGAAGTCAAAGAGAAGCAGCGCTCGAACGAGATCGAACGAGGTGTTGAGGACTACGGGCCTGGCTATGTGCACCAGGAATGCACGATCATGTGAAGCGGTCTAGTGAACTCACTTTACGATACCATCGGTATTATCACCATGAAACTCGGCCGTTGAGCGTGACTCGACCGACTTAGTTTTCATATTTTCAGTATATACGTGAGTTATATACCTTCTCACTTTCAGACCCATATTCTCCCTCTTTCGCCATCTTAACTGACAATCTCCCCAAAGGTCCGACATCCGAGTGTGCCAGACTGTAAATAAACCCAGGCGGTAGTGGTATGGAACAGTGTATGGGAGGACAGGTGATGTGCGAGGAAAACTGAGCATTTGACACATGCGCTACTCAATCATGAGCTCGACCCCGTCGCAGCCTCGGCCGCCTTTAAGGCGTTTCGGAACGTGTCCTGCAGCTCAGCCGTCTCCTCCAGGCCGACGCTCACACGGACAAGATCGGGATCGACGCCAAACTGCGCAGCCCACTCTAGCTCCGAGTAATGCGCTAGAAGGACATAGGGTGAACACAGCGTAAAGTTGGTTCCCAGACTGGGTCCCTTGGCCAGCGGCAGGGTGTCGAAAAAGGCCTCGGCCTGCTCCTTACGTTCAAACACGACGGAAAGCAAACCGCCGTAGCCACCGGTCGGGAGCCGCACAGCCTCATAGTATGGCCTCGAGTCGTTGAACTTTGGGTAATAGACGCGCTTGACACTGGGATGTGTCCGTAGCACGTCGCAGATAGCTTCCGAATTAGCGTTGATGCGCACGACGCGCGAATCAAAGTCGCGGCTATTCCTTTCCATAAATATGACGTCCTCGGGCCAGTACGTGTCCTCGTAGTCCTCTTCCATGGCCGCCTTGAGGGCCTCGTAGTACCTGCTCTCGGGGTTAAGGATAATGCTGCCACCCATGACGTTGGAGTCGCCCGAGAAGATCTTTGTCAGACTGCTGACGACGATGTCGGCGACAGGCAGCACATTAATGTTTGCAAACGTGCCTATCGTCTCGTCCACCACGATGGCGAAGTCGTACTCGTCGGCGAGCTTGCGGATCCGCGCCAGGTCCGGACACGTCAGGAGGGGGTTGCCGGGGAACTCGCAAAAGAGACCGAGGAAGCGCTCGCCATTCTTGAGCCTGGCCTCGAGGTCATCTAGATCCCCTGCAGAAGCGTGCCCGTAAAAGAGGCAACCGGGACCGAACTTTTGCAGGATCTTGAGTGTGTCGACATAGGGGAAGCCAAAGTTGATACTCTTGGCCGGCTCCCTCGCCCGTAGGAGCGCGCGGTGGGCGTTGAAGATTGCGTTCATGCCGGCCGGGTAGAGCCACACGTCTGCCTCCTCGAGGGTTTGGATGCCGCGGGTGTTGGATGTCATGGACGGCAGCGGGCCGTTGTTAAGGTCCACCTCATGAGCCATAGCACCGGCGATGCGCCTGCGGATGGCGGACTTGGCGCGCTCGACCATAGAGAGCTCGAGGTTCCGGCCGAAGCGCTCCTCGAGGAAACGGGAGCTCTCTATGGACTCGACGGGGGCCTGCGGGGTTGACGGCTTGGGTACTGGGGATGAGATGCCGTCGATAGAGCCGGGCCGCTGGTACCGCCTAGGACCGCGGAGGGGCCTGCCCGTGGCCTCCGGGGGAGTGTGGGTGCCTGTGGTGGGAATCAGGAGGTGATCCTTGAATAGGCTGTGACAGAACTCGGCGCGCCTGCTCGAAGCGCCATCGCCGGTGTGCTGCCAGTACTGCTTGGCGATGGGGAACGCCTCCTCCGGGTAGACAACGGCCGAGATGGTCGACGTCAGCTTCTTGAGCAGAGGCGAGAGGTCCTTGGACGTGTCGAGGGTGAAGTCGATGGTATTGACCTGGCGCGCCATCTCTGGAGAAGCTCGCTGGCGGATAAAGTCAAGGCAACGTTTCGCAACATTGGGCGTGGGGAAGAGCATGGCCTGCTGACCAGGACGGCCATGGCGGGCGACGATCTCCTCGGCAAAGGCTTGAATACCTCTGTGAACAAAGAAACTATACGTGTGTAAGTGAAGAGTCGACAGGGGGCTGGAAGGGGAGTGCTCACCGAGGGTAGCCAGTCGTCATACGGCTGACAACCCAATCTTCACCCTCCTCATAGCCAACATTTGCCTTCCATGTTGGTAAAGAAACACTCACAGCCTGTACCAGTCAGCCAAATTTCCCACGGTCTTGATATTTATTTGTCTGGGGTTGACTCACATGGGCAGTGTCGGGAGGGATTGACTCGCCGAGATCAATTACAGGCATGACGATGCTATTGTCACGCGCAACGAGAAGGACGATGATAATGTGGACAAGATGTATATCTGAGTCGGTATCTGTATAAGAACCAATACAACCAGCCTATAATATATACTATGGGCGAGTGAGTCGTGAGTATGTGAGTGTGTATGCGGCGAAACAGCTTTTTTTGCTTCTTGCGGTTTGCGGCGCCGCCTTGTGGGTTGAATGCGGAAAATTGGGCCGAGAATCGGAGTGCGAGTGAGTCTTGTAGTAACAACAACGGTGACAAAGTCTACTTTGGGCTAACTTTGAAGATGAAAAGGAGGGGTTTCTTGCAGAGGAAGAGAAATGACTTGTGTGTTATTGGCTAGTAGTTTACCCTCGTCTGTTCCATTTGCCGTCTTCTTTTCTCAGACTCCCTCTGTTCTTCGAGGGATTTAAACCGTGACCTGACAACCCTTTCCTTTATCGGTTGATCAATGTCTCCGCCTCGACGATATTCGGAGTGGAGGAGGGGTGGGCTGGTGGGATCTCTGCTGGTACGTGGATTTGTGGGATGCTATCGACTAATTAGCATGTACTATGTGACGCCGTCCACATTAACCCCCACATCCGACACCAACAACAACGGATCATGGACGATGCGGGACATGTAATGAGGGGTCATGACTTGTCTCAAGAGCTTGGTCTGTGACTGGGAACGCATCATGGCACGGCAACAGGCCGCAAGATGGGGTCTCTCCCGAGTCTTCTGTATATTCTGAGTGTGGGAGTGTCTCTGATAGGGCACGTATCCCTCTAGGTAGGATATGTATCCTTTGCCGTGTCCAGTCTCTGTATTGCTGCAGCTCGTGAAGTCAAAGCTGTCGTATGCCAATCTACCCAGAATATCGAATGAACCCGACCCAATGCTGAGATGCCGCACAAGATGAAGCACCAAAACGCCTCCCAAAAGCCCAAAATAGCGCACCAAGAAACAAGTCCAAGCAATACTCGTTCCGCAGCATGGAAAACATATCTGATTATGTTTCAGATCCAATGCCAAACCTGTTAATAGCAGCTCGTTTCGTGCTAGTGAACCAATGCCGTCCACTGCCATGCATTACCTTCTATAAGTCCGTCAATCCGTCATTCTCGTCTAAGCGTCTTTCGTGTCTAATGTTCTCATCATTGTTATTTTCTCTTCATCGTACTTTGCGACTGCGTCTGCTCGTATGCGTCTTGCTTCCGATACAGCTGATACTGTCGCTCGGTGCCACACTGACCATGTCATCGTCCCATTGTGCTTGGCTACTGCCGGCGCCGCTCAGTGGAAGAGAGATATTGTTTGGCGTTACGTAGGTCTGTGGTTTTCCGTAACCCATATGCCAGGAGAAGTCATGGCCAGCCGCCATTCGAGGCACATTGGACTTTTGGCCACCCCGACTCCTTGCCATGATATCTGGGATTTCTGGGATTTCCGGAATTTCAGGCACTTCGGGAGCCTCGTAATATTCGTGGGCCCGGTGGACTTCCGGCACCTCGGGCACTTCGGGAACCTCTGGGGCCTCAAATATCTCTGTCTCAACAGCGGGTGGCGGAGGACGTCGAGGTGCTCGTGAGGATGGACGCGACCGGGCAGAGAAGTAAGTGTTGCGTTCGTCATCGTATGCTGGAGGTCGATGCGAGCGTGCCACCGAGTGAGATGATTTGGGCGCGCCGTTGTGACGAGACCCCGCGTGACTCCGGTGGTCAGCATCTGCCAACACGACGGATTTGCGACCGACAGCTGCTTCGCTGCGGCTCCGGATGCTCCGGCTCTTGTCTGTCACAGGGGGCCTCGATGACCGACGACTTCGGGTTTCGAAACCATCATCATGTGGGTGCCTCGAGGAGCGGCGACTCCGCGCATCGAAACCATCGTCTTGGGCAGGTCTCGATGAACGACGGCTGCGTGTCTCGATGTTTTCGTAAACGTCCTCCGGGTGGGGATGCCTTGATGAATGTCGGCTGCGTGTCGTCTCATAATCATCATCTGGAGCCCGGCTTCGTGAACGTGCTCGAGATCGGGCAACACTTCTGGTAGTGCTTTTGGCGGTACTCTTTGCAACACTCCTCGTGCTCTTTGCCGTGCTCCTTGCGGCAGTACTTTTTGCTACACTGCGGGCCCTGCTTCTGCTCCTGGCCCGAGAGACCGTCGTCCAGGGGTTCTCGAATTCATGAGGATGCTCCGTCAGATACTGCACGGGACGGGTAGGCTCATCTGGGGAATCGTCACTACTGTCGTCTTCGATATACCCGAGCTTCCTCGGATCGTAATCATTGACATGAGACATATTTCGGGGTGCGTAATCTTCTTGGTACATGGGTTGCCGAAAGGGATAGCTGTCCGGGTATGGCATACCTTGTGGTTCATAAGCTCCAGCGGCTCGGTAGGGGAGCGCTTTCTGGGGGTATTCGCCACCGCGAAGCGATGCCTTGGGAGGATAATCGCCGTATACCGTTCGGCGATCGTCTTGATGGAGTTTGTGAACTGTTGGAGCCTTGTCGGGAAAGGTAGAGCGACGTGGTAAGGTTGGAGGCTCATATTCCTGTCGTGGTTTGCGATCCCGTTCCTTGGCGGCATTGCTGACGAAGCCATATGTTAGAGCTGCACCGGCAGCGACTCCTAATAGGGCTCCGACAACAGTAGTGGTACTTAGGCCATTGTTGTTGGAGCTTTGGCGAGGCGAGACAGACACCGGTTCTGCATCCTCGTCAGGGCGGCCGGCGGCGCGTTGGGTCATCTCGGCAGCGGTGACTGTATTTTTGACAGACTGCTGACGAGGCTGAAAAGGCGACTGGGTGTTGTCAACGGAGGAAGACGAGGAGCGGGCGGAGGTGATAGGATGTGGTTGTGATTTAGATCGAGAGCGAACATGAGTCGACCGGCTGTCGTAACCCCATTCAAGAACACGACCAAAATTATCCCTCGAGCTTGAAGGTTGACGATAAACCACCTGGATGGTGTTGCCATCAAGATCGCGAACAGTTGCTCGCCTTGGGGTCTCACCGCCCTCGATGCCCAAGCGAGGCTTCACACTAGGACCGCCCGGATAGATTGGGTCACCATCGGTCTGAATGTGCAACCACGGATTGGCAGAGAGGGCAGCCTCGTGGAAGTCGACTACCGCGGCTGGAGAAGGAGCTGAAATGACCAATGTCGAGGTCTTGACAGGCTCAAAGGGATGGGTCACCTCGCGAAGCTGCAGCACTGACTGGCCACCTTTCTGGTCGCCACCACTTCCGTCGGTGAGTGCCTTGCGGTGTTTGTTTCCAGGCTTGTTGGTCCCCGCTGGGATGCCGTAGCTGATGGTGCCGACCGATGAGTTCTGTTCGCGGTCGGAGACTAGGAACCGGAGTCCGAGAGGTTGGAGGATGGCCGAGTAGAAGGAACCGGATGATGCCAGATGCGACACCTCAACGAATGGCAGTGTCATGGTCTCTTATAGCAGTTGGTGAAACCGCCAGGACTATCCGGTCGGCTGCCTGCTTCGAGGTTCCGGTCGGATGCCTTGGCCGAATTTGATGGAGCCTTGGAATGCCTTGAGAGCCCTGGGGGGGAAACAGATGATGTACTGCTCCTGCTTGACTGGTCGAGCAGGGAGGGGCTGGTGGGGAGACAGAATATCGGTCAAGATGGATGATGAGTAACAACCAAGGGAAGCAGAGAGCGATGACCGGAGGGCGATTAAAAAGTGATTAAAAAAAACGACAGAGTAGAAGAAAAGAAGATGGAAGTAGGGTGTGAAGAGGTAGCAAGGACAACGAGTCCAAGCAGAAACCGTGCGAGTGAAGTGGCGGAGTGGGTGAGAGAAGGCGGTCGAGAATGAGAGGGTAGGCCGGTAGGGGTCGAGAGGCGAGATGCAACAATTCAGGCGTCTCCGATTCGATGCCCTGAGGTGAGTGAGTTGGCAACTGATGAGCTAGCGTTAGGCCACTGAGTGAGAGTGAAAGTGAAAGTGAGTGATGAAAAGAGATCCGTAATTCGGAGTTGCCTTGGGCAAGATGATGAGTTGTCTGTCGAGCAGCTGGCCTTGACGGCTTGACACCCAACCTAGCTGATGTCGTCCAAGGGTGCTGGACGCTGAGGGACGAGGGTACACACGATCGAGAAATACTCGAGAGACTGCGTAGGAATCCTCCTTGATCCGGTGTATATGTAGATAGGGCAAAACCCCTAGGTGCCTGGTAGATGCGCAAGGTTGCGTAGGCTGTATGTGAGATAGAGATGCGTTTAGTGTAGGTCCACGAGGTAAGGATGGATATGCGCGAGTATCCAGCCCGTGTGTTGTCTTGCTGCGTTGTTTGTGAGTAGTCGTGTCGAGCAATTGCCTGGTCGTTGTGGGATGAGAGAAATTGGAACAATTACTGGATGGAGTCGTGGGAGACTGGAGGATGAAAGGAGAGTGAGAAGGGGACGAGATGTAGCTAAAGAGGGAAGAATAAGAGAGAGGGAGGGTGAGGGAGGGTGTCGTGAGGGACTGCCCGAGCGCAGGGCTTGGTTAGCTGCTGCTGAGGTACTTGATGTTCACTGCAATATTCCCTAGCTGGGTAGGTACCTATCTAAAATAACTACCGCTGCTGTTGCTGATGCCGCCGCGTCTCAAAACGTCCCGATTCTGCATCTCTTGTGACTGTGGCTCTGTGACTCGTTGGCATCTGACCCTCTCGTGCTGGGGTCCATCCATGGAGGGGTCGACGAGAGAAGTATTCCTGGCGTGAGCGTGGCCTGCGTGGACCGTGGGCCTTGCATTATCCGGACGGAGTACATGGCATCACATCACGCTGGATCGAATCACATAGGGCTTTGTGCACTGAAAACACCCAGACCCGCAGACAATCTTGTTCTGGAATTATACGCTTGTGCAATGCTCAGTAAGTTAGGTACTTACTTAAGGTACCTGAGCCCTGTGATGGGTAAAGTACATACATCTGGATATCTCGAGTTCAAGAGTCCGCTAGCCCCGCGCCATCCGGCAGCACCCGTCCACGGTAACCCCTGAACACTTAAACCTTGTATCACGGGCGGTTTGTGATTGCCAGACAGATCTTGAAAGAACGCAGTTGCTGTTCTGATGGTTCTGTTTGCATCACCAGAGAGCAAAATCCACTCGTAAAGTATTCAATCAAGAGCTCCAGGTAAAAATGACATTTGGTGACTTGTCGTACCTGCAGATGGAGGGGGTATCGTGCCATGAAATGGGTGGCTGGGTGGATAGCCAAAGGCATTGGACAGATGATGGATGGACGGATTACATGATCCAACAGCAGAAAGCTGAGAACCAGAAGCCCTCCAGTAGAAAAATGGCATGGAATTCCCTCACATCTGATAAACCATCCACGATACAACTCTACCTTGCCTCTTCCTGTGATAATGCAGCTTGTCTACTCCGTACTCTAGCCAGACTCGTCGTCCTGATACTGCTTCCCCTCATTGCCCCTCTTTCTGCCCCTCTGCTGTTGTTTCCATCGAGACGATGCAAAGGACCATGGAACATGGTTGTCTAGAAGCACTCTCTCCAAGAACTTACGAATCTCGTACCGGAATGCGTTTTGCTCACAAGAGATAATAATACCTACCACACGCGATCATCAGAGAGTAGCCCGCGCGAAATGGTCCAATGACTCTTGCCCAGCAATGCGTGACCACGTCGAGCCCAGCCGCTGGACTCACGGCCGCCCGGCTCGCCCCACCGGGCCTCCACCGGGACCTCCACCCCCGGCCTGCACCGGCCAACAACGGGCCCTCGGCTACCCGTCTTGACCCTCACATTGGACGGGTCAAGGCCTCTCGGTACTCCGTTCTTACTACGTATTTGACTGTCTAAGGGCCGTCTCATGGACACGGCCACGGCGCGGAAAGAGCACGACGCGTCCAGGGTCGTTTGACCTATCAGCCACAGCGCAAATCCAGGCCAGACACGGCTGTCTTCTCCAACCTCGTGCTCTAGCCCATGCTCTCTTATCGAATAAGGCCCAGATGCTGTGTCCTTTACAGCTCACACTCACTTGCGTGGGGGCATCCGATTTGACCATCGCCCCGTAAGCGTCTGATCCCAAAGGTCCATCATCTACGGAGTACAGACTTGACGATAGAGGCATACGTACTACGTAGTAAGGCCTCAGAAGCCCTGTCGTGGCAGCCAAGGCTAACCAGCACTGCAATAATGACTCTGTCGTCACAACAAAGGCAGAACAAGACTTGGTCGTCGTCAGTACCAATGGCATCACCCTTGGGTTCTCCGAAGCCTGTACTCGTGCAATGTGGACATCACTTCATCCCCTCCCACACTCCGTGGCTAAAAGTCGGGGCGCGCCCACGCGACCTCGAGTGCGGGGCGATGCTGCTACAAGAACTCGCGGCTGGAGCGGCCTCAAAACCTCAGCCATTGGTTCACATAATAATGACATTCGACCATCAGTGGTGGTGTGCGCTTCATTATTACCTGTAGTACATTGAAATTGTACATTGCCTCCTTCATCATATGACAATGGCCCCCTCCAAACTGTCTTGCATCTCGTCTGCTCTTCCATCACGGGCCTCGCGGAGTACATTTAGCCATGATTGACCTGGGGCCCATTTCACAACCCGTGCCTTTTCACATCAGTCCAGCGCTATTCGCTGTGATTCCAGTAACTCAACACATCCATTCACCCGACTTTGTTTATGGGCCCTTAATAAGACTTGTGCAAGACTCTTGTTGACCCGTCAAGAGATGCTGTGTGGTTAGAAAAAGACTAGAACCTTGACCAAGCTGAACAGGCTCAAAGCAGACTGTAGAGAATAGAGCAGATATGCAAAGAAACAGCGTTAAAAGGACAAAAGAAAGGAATGGGCCAGGTTGAAAAGGCCCATCAAGACGACATTCGTCTTGGACCCGTTGTTGAACGCCCCATGTTTTGGTTGCAAAAACAAGCGACAGCGAACACCCCAGGCATTCCAAGTTCCCGCCTTGCCGCCTCGCCCCAGAGACGATGTTGTATCGTCACAGGGCGAGCCGGCATTTAGCATCTATCGCAGCTGCCGGATACCAGGCCGCCTGGTTTGCAACTCACTCTTACATGATGTCCCAAACATCCTCGGCCGCGTGGCAGAACTTGCTGCATGCCACACTGGCAGACAGAGAGTAGTTGCTGATGGAGATCTTCTCGTCCACGAGCGAATCGGCAAAGGTGTCCTCGCCCTTAGCCATGGCGCCGACAAAGACACATATGCTCTCTTTGGGACCGACAGTCTCGACAAACTCACGAACGCGTACAAGCGGTGCGTCGAAACTCAGCGTCACCTTGCGGCAGTTAGGAGGTAGGTGGTCGGTGATGGGGTTCTGAATCACACGAAGCAGCTTCTCGTTGGAGTTGGTTGAGCGAATGGACAGCCGGTGTAGAAGCTGCACCATCAGACCAGCAAATCGCTTGAACGTTCGGGGAATACGGACCGAGGGCGAAACCTCGATCAGGACGCCCTTGGCTGTGTGAATATAGATCTGGAGCTTGCCAGCCTTGTTGATGGGCGAGTCCAGCAAAGTCAGTAGACACTAAGAAATAGTCAGCATGTTGAATGCCGACTCAGATAGCTAGAGTTGAAACCTGGTGGGTGATGTCAGGGCGAGCGTCGCTGATATCCCGATTCATCTTGCGCATAACACCAATATGTTCGTCGCTGTTAAGCAGAGAGTACTTGTCCTCGCGGTGCATGCCATTGCGGCCGGTGCTACCGTGCGACGCCTTGTACGTCTCGAGGCTGGCGTTGGACAGGACGACAATCAGGCGTTGCGAGTCCTTGTCAGTGGGAGGAATAGGCGTGTTCTGTTCCGCGACCAGCTGCGGGAGTGCGGGAGGAGGAAGAGATTGCGTCCCTGTAGGAGTAGACATGTCAGTAGCGGGCTCTGGATTTTGATGGTGTAGTTGGATCGTACTAGGTCGCTTCACTCCAGCAGTTCGACGCTCGGGAGAAGACATGTTGACGGGAATAAATGGTTGGAGGGGTCAAGTTTTTTTGATGACTCAGTACCAATAGGGAGCAAACAGAGAATTTACAGAAAGATACACTTGTGCACAGATTGTGACAGACGAATCGTGCGGAACAGTGCTTGAGACGAGCGAGAGAGGTAATAAAGAGGAAAAAGAAGTCGTACTTGTAGGAGTGAGAAAAATCCAGCAAGAGGGAAGAAGCGGGAGTCGGATGAATCGTTCTCTTGTTGAACCCTGGGACCAAGCCAAATCCTGTAGGGGCCCCCACTTCTGTAGTCCCCAAAGCTCGCGCCTACAGTTTGTTCTCCGGCTTGCAGGGGCACGTGCCGCAAGTCCAGCGGCGGCGGCTCTACAATTGAGTATATTGTCGAATTGGAATATATGAAAGGCTCGTGTCGATAAAGAAACGTAGGAGAAATAACGTTACTGAAACAAACATGGTCAACGACCAATGGCTAATTGTTTGTCCAGGTACGATACTCCTTAGGACAAGGCCTCGTGCGGGATTGTCCAATTGCACCCGCAGCAGTGTCAGCCACACCGAGAAGTGGCTCAACATCTGGAGCCGGGAATCATAGAAAAACTCCGTACTCCGTACACCTCTTATCCTCTTGGCAAGACAGGTTCAGCCTGCATGGGAAGCTTTTGCACTTCTGTAATATATTTATCAGGGGTAATAGTAGAATTTATATGAAGGATAAACTAAATTGATGAGTTATTATCATATGCAAGTTATCCAATGTGTGTCTAACATGATGTACGGAGATCCGTGCGAAGTACATACATACAGCCAGGATGCATTACATAAGCTCTCCAAAAACCAGCTTCTCATAGCCCATTGGCTACCAAAATTTGGAACAGCCTTCCTGGTTGGATCTGGTTCAGCGAGCTCTCAAACCGACCATCGTCTCAGGAACCAAGAACTGAGGAATTGGCCCGCCCTCTGGCCTTCGCAACGATTTTTTAGACGCCCAGTTTATCATAAGGAACACACAAACCATGTCATCTCAGGTCGCAAAGGCCGCGCGCCGCGTGACGCATGAGCTTCACGGTGTTGTCGTCTCGGCTGGCCTCATGCAAAAGACTGTCAAGGTTCGAGTCGGCGGGCAGAAGTGGAACAAGATTGTCAACAAGGTATGTCCTCTTTCTCAATACGTATGCTTCGACGAGTCGCTTTATAACGCTGGTTTAGTGGTACGCCGACCCCAAGCACTACCTTGTCCACGACCCCAACTCGTCCCTCCGAACCGGCGACGTCGTCTCCATCGTCCCCGGCTGGCCAACCTCCCAGCACAAGCGCCATGTCATCAAGCACATCATCGCACCTTACGGCACACCCATCGATGAGCGACCCCCCGTACCGTCACTGGACGAGAGGATAGCAGACCGCGAGGCCAAGAAGGCCGCCAAGGACGAGCGAAGGGCGGCCAAGAGGCAAGCCGAGGAGGAGCAGAGACAGGAAGAGAAGAGACTGGAGCTTGAGAAGAAAGAAACGAAGCGCCAGGCTTGGGAGAGCGCTCAGCAACAGCGCAAAATCGAGACCTCGGCGAGCGATGTCGACTGAGCAGCTTTTAAAGTGTATTTCTTGCGCGTGACGACCCGCGGCTGCCACTGGTGAACAGAAAGAGAAGTATTGGATATTCTGAACGCGATCTTTAGAGGAAAATGGTTCGAGTTCGGAGTGGCTGGCAATAACCAGGCCTTGTACGATATCACATACGAAGTCACTGTAGCGGAGAGCCGTTGCTGATGCATTTGTACCATATAAACTAACATACTAGACTATCAGCCCGAACAAAACACCAATTTCCTCTCATCCGCCGTGATGTACGTCCAAGACCGTGGCTTGTTATCCATGGCAGCAGGTTTATTACATAAGACCAGCCAACCTAGCTTTCTAAGATACAAAACGTTTACAAGGCCAGACTGCAATCTAACCGCCTCGTTCCCCAAACTCTCTCGCCCATTCTTCGTATTGTTTGAGTCCAGTTTTACTAACACTAGGTCGTATCGTCGTTAGACTTGACTCGAAATCGCCAAGTTGAATTGCTCGAATCTGATCCATCGTCATGTGTAGTAACGCCTCTCCTAGGGATCGCAAAGGCCCCATGGCTGCATCCTTGGCCAGGGCTGTGATGTCTGAACCTGAAAAACCTGAAAGTGATAGGTGTCAGTTAGGTTTCTGATTAAATTCGAAGGCATTGCTTACCATCTGTCAAATCTACCAGTTTGAGAATATCCTCTTCCGAAAGGTCGTGCTTCTGTTGACCCAACAAAGTCCTAAGTTGTGTCTCACGAGTTGTCGGCTCAGGAAGTGGTATGTATTGGCGTCTGACAAATCGGCGACGGGCCGCTTCGTCAATTGCCCAAGGCAAGTTAGTTGCAGCCAGCACCAACACTCGGTTCGCATCTCCCCTCTCTTTGTCCTTCTCGTTCGTCTCCCTACCAGCAGCAGCTCTTTGTAGGTCACTCCATTGAATGAGGAACTCGGTCTTAATTCTCCCAGTAGCCTCATGTTCACCGGAACCTGATCGCTGTGATAGTAATGAGTCAATCTCATCAACAAAGATGATGCTGGGTGCCAGTGTGCGTGCAAGTCCAAACAAAGCTCGTACAAGCTTCTCCGATTCTCCAAGATATTTGCTTGTCAAACTGCTCGCCGAAATGGAGAAGAATGTGGACTTGGACTCTGTCGCAACGGCTCTGGCAAGCATAGTCTTTCCGGTCCCTGGTGGTCCAAAAAGCAACATGCCCCTTGCGGGCTCTCGCAATCCCATGAATAGATCCGGCCGTAGGAAGGGATAGACGACTGTCTCGCGAAGGGCATTCTTGGCTATCTCCAAACCTGCCACATCGCCCCAGTGAACCTCATCTCCCTGTATAACGATGTCGTTGAGTATCTGTTTAGCGGCTGATTCGTCTACTCCCATGGGCAGGTTCTTAAGAATCTTACTCTTCTTCTTTTTCCAGTTGATCGCCTCGTCATCGCTTTTCTCAGCTTGGGACCCGTCCGAAGACTCTTCCTGAGGTTCAGCATCAAGAGTCGTCGCTTTTGCTTTCACTCGCCTCGGTCTTGAGCTGGGCCGTCCGTTTTCATCCCCAGATGTGCTCGATGTAGAAACATGTCGCGATTTGCGCTCACGTCGCCTCGATCGTTCTCTTTTCTCTGCGTCTGGCTTTGGTGGCTTCAAAGGCCTCCCCGGACGTCTCACCACTGCGCTCCTGCTTGGTAGAGCATCTGAGGCGTTCCTCTTCTCTGACGTTTCTCCAGAATCATCCACAGTCTCGTGGTCGTTGGTAAGATCCTGTTTGGAAACTTTGCGGGGTGACGAATATCCATTTCGGTTATTGTTGATAAATCGCTCCGAACGACTGGTGTAGTTGTCTGACGAAGGCAAATCTTGATAGGATGATGCGTTGAGGGCGCTGGATGCTGCGTTTACCGACAGCATTGAAGGCCGTGTGTAGCAAAACTCATCGGAGTGACGCATGGCGCTTTGTGGCTCAGCATTAAAGTCGGTCTCTCTGGGCACGACAAGTCTCCTTGAATGACTGTCCCATTGCATCGGCCCTGGCCTGCGACCCTGTTCTAGCGAGACGCGAGAACCGGAACTTGGTGTTGCTGGACCGGCCTCTGACTGATTAGCTCTCAAATTTCTGTCTCTGGAGCTGAGGGCACTCCATGCCAAGGTCGCAGCCTTGCTAGGCCCTTCAGCAGCAGGTTTTGACGTCTTGCGGGGCTTAGGGACTCTGTCGCTTGATTTGCCCGAGCGCAGGGTCGTCCTCATTGTGTGTTTTTCCGGGCTTGGTGTTCGTAGCGTTTTATTTGGTCTTGGTGGAAGTGTAGGGCCGCCGGGGGACGATGATCTGAGAAGGGAGGCCGACGATGAGTTTGGGTCGAGGTACGCGCTGGGCCCATCGACAATAGCTCGTTCTGATGAGGTACGCCGAGGCTGTGATGGACGGTGCGGAAGTGTTGGCCTTGACAGTTGAGAATATGTCACTGCTGGTATTGTGCCTTGCCCTATACCTCCCTTGCCTTTATCGTTGTCAGGTAAACTAGGTCGCTTGATTAATTTGCCGGTTGGCAAAGGTGGTGTCGTCTCTTCTTGTCTTGATACGCGTAACGCTTCGAGGAGATCAATTCGTTCCTTGCATTGTAGCTCGAGTTGTTTTAGGGCTTCTAGCAGCGCCCTCTCGGTATCGGTTCGTGAGACATATGACGGTGGTGCTCGGTTTGCTTGATAATCGTAGATTTGGTCAAGAGCACTTCTCCAGTGCCGCATTGCCTCGATTTCATTCCCCTGTAATAACAATTATCATCAGCTTGGTGCCAGTAGAAACGAACAAACAGTCATCATACCTGGCTCTCATAGTAAACAGCAGTCGAGCAGCTCAGGTAGCTATCATCATAGGTTTTCTGCAGCACAGCCAGGGCCTTGTTCCGTAACATGGCTCCGGCGGCAGGACAAGACCATAGTAGCCCAGAGGGTACCTTCGTCGCGCTCAGTCCGCCGACTGCTTGGTAGAGTTGATGCTGTCAAGGTAGGCTGGTGAAAGGGCGTTGAGGTGGGTACGCGCTGGTGATGGAAATGTCAAGCCTGGTCAGCCAGTGTTCGAGGCTGAGAAAATGACGTCTGATGAAAGCCTTGGAATATCTTAGGATGGAAAGTGTGCTTGGGTTTGCGGCTCAAGAGCCGACTTGTGCTGTGAATAGTTGGAACGTGATGAAGTTGGGCGTAGTACTTCGCACAAGGCAGACCAGGTAGTGTCAGGCATACGGTGACGTAGGATAGCGCGCACCGCCCGCGATCGTCGCAATCGATCGTGGCGGGGTACCTTTTAGTACATCACCAGCCTCATCTAGGTACAATGGATTGTTCTTCTGAATTTCGTGAAAATATATATATTTCCTGAGACGAAGCCTTTAATTATTTATGAAGTATATTAAAGAAACGCTGGGGTTTAACCCATCACTACACCAACAATAGCTTGAATCACGTAAAGCTTGCAAGTATAATAAACCTCGGGACATACAGTACTAGTTAGTACCCAGTATGTGCTTTGACTACAAGTCTCATTAACGGCCATAGCCCATCAAAACGCATTCAAGTCTAGTCTAGAAGTTGAGTATAGAACCATGGTTCTTTGAGATAGATGTACTAGGAGTTTAAGGTACACATATATCATAAATTCCACACTATCTTTAACAGTGTCACCGTATAACCCGATATCCATCCCAGCAGTCAACAAGTAAGTAATGCTGTTTGCTACTGTCTACGATAGTAACACGCGAATCTCTGCAGTTGTTCTGGGAAATACAGATCGAAGCCCCTCCTCTTCGTCATCTGAATCTGCGGAATCATCTTCTCTCTCAGTGATCACTTCCTCAAGTTGCTCAAAGTCGTTGCAGAATTGTTCTACCGCCTCTTCGGTGACCTGTCGGGCCAGCTTCGAGTCCTGTAGATGCTTTAGATTGTCCATAGCATCTATGAGTGCCGAGGGCAAAAAGTCATCCAATGTCTGGCTCGCTTGGCTAAGCGCCTTTTCATTGAAAGATATTGGGGTTTTGTCCTTGTGGTCCTCCAAAGTCGAGAAGATGGAATCCAGACCAGATCCCTTCCGGAAGAAGTCGTATTGACTGGCAACAAGACTCTTGGCCTCCTCGTCTGATTGATCGCGTAGTTGCTGGATCCTGCGTTGCGTGAAGTCGAATGGTTCCAGGCACGCTGTCGCGGATGACATGCAGTTGATCAGAAAAATGGCACTGCTTCGGCCGTTCATGCGCTTGGCCATGTTTTCACAACCAGCCATGAATGGCTCAAATGCCTCTGCTAGCACATTCTCGAACTCACTCTCGCGGTCTTCGACGGCGGATAGAGAAGAGTCGTATGTCTTGCTGATGGCCTTGAGCTGCTTCAACGAGTCTTGTAAGAAAGTTGGCGGTCCTAGATCTGAAGGAGCATGCTGAAACTCTCCTTGTAGTGTTGCAATGTGATCGCGGATCAGTGCCCGAAACTGGCGTAGAGCCTCGGTCTCGAGACTCTCAATCAACTCGACCAAATTGGTCTTTGGACCCAGCGTCTTCTGGAACGTGATGAGGTAAAAGTTGATGAGATTGGCCAGTTTGTAAGCTGGTATGGTATCCTCGTTTGCCTGGATAACCTGTTCCACCCTTTGGCGGAGTACACGGGCGGCTCCAGAGATATCGCGGTCAACCAAATCGTTTAATGCCTTCAACGCATTGAAATCGGCCTCAATTTCGTCATCCTCAGCAATGAGGCGCCAAATTTCGGCATCTCGACCAGACTTGAAGCCCTTTGTAAGCTCCTCACCCTCCGCGACAAACAAAATCTCCAGTGCCTCCCGCTCGCTGACTGTCGCTGAATGGATCCAAGCTAGCATGTCACCAACATATCGCAGGGGATCATGGGCCGTCATGTCAATGGGTTTGACGGACTGATCTTCAGTTCCCGGGGGCGCGTCTCCTGTAAGAGCAGCGTAGAATGAATCTGAGAGAATTCTTTCCCGTGCTTCAGAGAAGAAGTCGAGGCAGTTCTGGAACAGTGTTGGTCTTTCGGCTAGGACTCGCAAAGCCCTTCGTATAGACGAGTTCATTTGTGGATTCTCAAGATTCAGCGTCTTGAACTCTCGTTGTATCCACTTGTAGAGCTTTTGAAAGCCAAGATTGATATTTTTCGACGTCTGCTCCATCAGTTCCAGGCCAAGAGTTTGCTTCTCAAACCCAAGCAGGATCTCGCAGTCTTTGCTAATTTTTTTCGCCTTGTTCAAAGCGTCAAAGAAGCGGTCATCTACCGGTTCCGCCGTCTGGGTGAGAGCAGCAACTTCATTCTCAGACATGATGAAGTGTTTCTTGAATGCCCCAAGCAGATCTTGCTTGACCTCGATCTGCCTTCTCTGTTCCAAAAGAGATGATGCTTCAGACAACGCCGGCGTGGTTTGCTTGTGGGCTGCAGCAACCTGACTTTTCATATCCACGTAGCCGCTGTTTAATTTGTCGATAGTTGTTTTAATGCGTCGGAGTTGCTATATATGGTTGGTATAGTTCCTTGTAGATCGAGAAAACACCCACCTCTGATACACGGCCAAACTCAGCAATGACCTCTCCATTGCTGTCTATGACTTCTTTTTGCAAGTCCAGTCGAACTCGCCGTCGAGTCTCAGCATCATTTTGAATACTTCTCTGATCGAGAAGAGATAAAGCATCTCTAAACTCGGTATCGGAATGTGTCGTCGAAAGGACACTGGTGATTTTGGAAGAAAGAGGTGTCAGCCCTTTTGGACCGGGCGTTGATGGAGTTGATGGATAATTATCTGGAGATAAGGGCCCGGAACTAGAGGTATCTCTCATGGGCAGGCTCTTGAGAGACCACGCGCGATCTGACGACATGTTGAACGACTGGTCCGGATGCTCTTGATCGCCTGAGTTGAACACACAAGTGCTACCTCATGTCGACCAGACCACGGCTTTATCTGATCATTGGAAGTCTTCTAATAAGGCAAATGAACCAAGGCCATATGTCCACTTGAAGAAATGAGCTGGTCCTCCGCCTGTAAGAGACAGCATTCTGGAGTGCAACGGTGTCGTGAGCTAAGACCTACAAATGGCAGGCGGTGTGGCGCAGTGTGTGGGGCATTTATCAGACAGTGTCCGGCAGAATACCTCACCGCTTTGCAGCGTCATACCTGCGATTGACGCTGCGAAGCCTACAGCTTTCAAAAGTCGCAATCATCAATGTTAGTGTCAGTGCAGTCCTTTTCGGTGGTTTCCAGTGCCTCAAGGTCAGTCTCTGATTAGATCTTCCCAATACCCAAACTTTCCCATTCTTGAACATCTGTACGCTGCTCGATAAAGGCATGTGGCCCGCGTCACGCTTATCGAGAGTCACCTGGCTCGTGACCATTTGACTGCCTATCTTGACACCGCTGACGCTTTTAAAGCCGACATATTTACTTTCCTTGCGTACCAACGGCCATACCTTGAACATCATTGTCTGAATATCTGAGTGAAAACCCTATTCCTCATCCCTTTTCCGCAACTGCGACGGCCCTCGTCTATCAGCCCGCTCCGACTTTCGATCTCGATACCGAAGCGACATGCTCAGAAAGAACCGTTGATGATCTGTAGCCCCGGGGCCTGCCATGTCAAGTAACATTTTTTCCCGCTTTAAGTCTCCCACAAGGGGGACTCGATCATTCTACGAACAACTGCGATCCCAAGACGACGATGAATACGACCCTGGCCTTGATGAGGAGAATCTTGGCCATCGATTTGATGGCTTCCACGCCGAGGAGCTTGATGTCAGTGATAGTCGCATGACAGTGGAGAGTAACGCCCTGGATGTCAAGGGCAAAAATAAGGCACCATCCCAGCCGACTACACATGCACGAAGCCCTGGTGGACCATCAAGATGGCATTTACAAGATGACGAGGCCGACAATGACGTGCCGGCATCATTGCTAGTAGAAGCAAATGAAGTTGAGAACTTGCCAACAACATCACCTAGGCGCACAGGTCGACCAACGAATGCGCGGGGTTCACAAGCCCCGGAATCATCGTCAGCAAGATCCAGAGCACAATGGGACGCGGCAACCACACAACAGCGCCTACATCAAGACCATCCCTATGGGTCGCCCACAGGGCCGCAGCCGCGACCAGTAGTCCGAGGGGCCATCTCAAACAACCCTCAAGAAAAAGCACTCTGGCGCTGGGTTAATACCTCGAATCTTGATAGCTTTATGAGAGATGTCTACGACTACTATGAGGGAGGTGGGCTGTTGTGCATCCTTTGTGCTAACGCGCTGTGGCTTTTGTGAGTATCTGTCCTTATGATAATTTCGAAGGATCAAAGCTGATCCCAAGATGCAGGGAAACTTTGTTCGTTGCGATACTCTTGACATTTCTTGGCCAATGTGTCGACTATTCGAAGATCCCTCATAGCCGATCACTGAGCCAAGTTGTCGTTCCGCAATGTACTCGGAAGATTTCTGGGCTATGGAACTTTGGCATCTGGCTCTACACATTCTTTTTCATTTGGAAATGTGTCCAATACTTTGTGGAGATACGGCGTCTCATTCATATCAGAGAGTTTTACATCCACTTATTGGATATTCCCGAACAAGATATGCAGACAGTATCTTGGCAGGATATCGTGGCTCGGATCATGGCACTACGCGATCAGAACCCCAAGACTGCGTCGAATATTTCCTCAAGATTGCGACAGTTCATCGGGAGCCAGTCCAAAGAAAGGCTCGATGCACATGATATTGCGAACCGCCTGATGCGGAAGGAGAACTATCTCATCGCAATGATTAACAAAGATGTGCTGAACCTGTCATTGCCGGTGCCCTTTCTCCGCGGTCGCCAGCTATTTTCCAAGACGATGGAGTGGTACCTGCATTACTGCATCCTTGATATGGCCTTCAATGAGCTGGGCCAGGTTCAGCAAGACTTCTTGCGTGCAGATCGAAGGCGTCTGCTGAGCCAAAAGCTTAGGCAGCGCTTGTTGTTCGCCGGAGTCCTCAATCTTGTTTTTGCGCCTGTTGTCCTGGCCTATGTGGTTGTCGTCTACTTTTTTACGTACTACTATGTGAGTATCCCTTGACTCGAGTCTACCGAAGCTAAGCTGATCGTTTTTCTAGGAATACCAAAAGGACCCCAAGCAAGCGGCGGCACGCAAATACACATCACTTGCAGAATGGAAATTCCGCGAGTTTAACGAGCTACCACACATATTCTATGAGAGATTACACATGTCGTACCCTTTTGCAACTCGATACATGGACCAGTTTCCCAAACGGATGACGGAAGACATTGCTCGAAGCATTGCCTTTATGACGGGCGCAATTACTGCTATCCTGGCAGTCGGCTCCGTCCTGGACTCAGAGCTCTTCCTCAACTTTGAGATAACCAAAGACAGGCCTGTGCTTTTCTACCTGGGTGTCTTCGGCGCGATCTGGGCCATCACGCGTGGTATGATGTCCGAGGAAACACTGGTATTCAACCCAGAGTACGCCATGCGGAATGTCATCGAGTACACGCACTTTATGCCGGACCATTGGCAGACGAGGCTTCACAGCTTCGAAGTCAAGCAAGAATTCGCGGAACTTTACAAGATGAAGGTGGTTATCTTTTTAGAAGAAGTTATGGGCATTATCACAACACCAATGCTGCTCCTCTACTCGCTTCCCAAATGTACTGACCAGATTATCGACTTTTTTCGGGAGTTTACTATCCACGTTGATGGTCTTGGATATGTATGCTCGTTTGCTGTCTTTGACTTCCAGAAAGGTCCAGGTAATACCGGACAACAAGGAGCCCAGCAGGACGTTCGCGAGGATTATTACTCCACGAAGCACGGCAAGATGGCTGCATCCTATTATGGATTCATCGACAACTATGTCATGAACCCGAAGACAGGAATTCCAGGACATCTTCCACCAGGAGGGCGACCAGCCTTTCACCCACCTCCAGCATTTCCAGGGCTCAATTCGCCGACACTAGCGGCAGACATGCAAGGCTCGCATATGGGTCGGGCGGAAACGGGCCGGGCAAGAAGTCGAGCACCCGGCGGACGAGGGCCACGCACTGGACCGATACCTCAACCGTCGCCGATGGCGTCTGTGCTGCTGGATCAGCATCATCAGCCAGCGGGAGTCAATCCCGCTGCGCGCAGCCTGTACTGGTCAAGGCATCCACGAGGCGGGCATCGTGGAGAGAGTCTGATCATCGAAGAAGCAGAGGATAGCGGGATGCGACGTCGTGGAGAAGACGATGACATATATGAGCCGGCCGGTATGTTGGGCGAGTCTATGTGGGAGACATCTCCGGCCAAGGGAGTAAGCCGGGAGAACAGCACAGCCAACATGGACGAGGGCGAGGCAGGAGTTTTGGGACTGATTTATCAACTACAGCAGACGCAAAGACCCCGTCGAGGCGGTGGCATGGTTTAAGAATAGGAGTACACTCTGTTGTTAGTTATTTGTTGGTTTCCATCATTGGAACAGATGGCATCAAGACTCATGCTGGGAGGTACTCTTCGCGGAGCCCTACCCTTATGGAATTGAAAGCGCAGCTCCCATCAACGGTTTCTTTCCTCTTCCTTTTTTTCTCCCCTCTCTATATGCGCCTTTTTGATTGCATGCTTGCTTCTTACAGGGGCCAAACCTTGACCGCATTTCCACCTTGGTTAGGGCTACGCTTGGCTTGCATAAAGAGTTTTGATGGGGGTCAAGAGTATGATATCCAATGGAAGGGGTAGTGGTGTATGTATGTACGTTGCATGTTTGAGCAGAGGATGAGACTAGTATCTATGATATGATATGATAATTATAATATGTGTCACCCTTAGCTACGGAGTAACTAACTACGTTAAGTGATTCAAAGCAAGGCTGAGGACGCCCACGTGGACAGATTACATAACAAGTTTCCGGACAACTTGATGTTATGGCTAGGATCTCGAGAACACTTTAGGTGGCACTTTCGGCTCCGAGCCAGAAGCCGCGAGCCGGGACATTGTGTAGCACTCGGCCTTTTCGTACTGACATCGGTGATACGGAGAATTCGGGGCTGCAGCGCCGAAGCCCAGACGTTGGACGAGTTGGAAGGAAGAAGGGGGGTTGAAGAGATGTGGTGGCAATGTTAGGAGCACAACCGATCAAGTCAGATCTCGTGACAGATGGGAACCGGCATACTGGGTCAAACCGCGCAAGGGCTGGAATCCTTGTATTCGATCAAATCGAAATGAAAGGTTTAGGTAAGTTATCGACACCAGGTGGTTATTGATTGACTTGAACTACCCGCGTGTGGCTTGCGGTAGATCAGTACGTAGCCGGGCCCTCGGGGATGGCAGTCAAGAGGCTACGTTATTAGCGTTTGCGTACTGATTGATTGCGATCGCGTACTGATTGATAACTGAACTAATAAGTTCACGGAGCATTGCCTGCCCCTCCCCCTGCACAGAAGCTTCCCCCATTTCTCACTGTCCAATCCTAGCGAAGCAAAGCTTTCAGCTCTCTGGGGCCTGAAATCGATGATGGGGCTGGGCACCTTGATGTGCGCGTTCCCTTTTTCTTTTTCCGTCTCTCATCTTATTATCGATCAACCCTCATTATTTTCCCCTTGCTGTGTACCTGTTAGTAAGCGGGATATCGAATTTGGCTTGGTTGTTGTTTTCGTTCAGGTAAGATCCCTCTCTTTACTACGTAGTGGAGTTTGGACCATCCAGCCAGCCACCTCAGATGGAGCACGGTACGTGGAAATGTGGAAGATGAAGAGAGATCAAATCCTTGAAGCTAAGACTTTCTCTCTTTCTCATTTTTGTGTGAGTCTACGTGTCTATTTTGGCAAGTCTGACAATTGCATCACAGGGCTGTAGTGCAAGATGTTAGCAACAGGCTGATAAGCAACTTGTCCAAGTTACGTACAAATACGAGTACCGAGATATCTTGCTGGGTCCTTGATGGCCATGGTCCAGTCTAGCGCGGCCGTTGTGCGGCCTTAGAGGCTGGGGATGAGGATAGAGATGGAAGAACCCTGAAAGCTCTACATACTTGGTAGGTCTGAGCTGCTATTGAGGCAGCTGTCCCGTGATTTACCAAGAAGAAAACAGATTATCCATTTTCTGCAACCGACACTTTAGATGTAAGAGGTCTAACTTATACTTGAGCTGGTCAGGGACTGGAGGCTGTTGCCAACTTCTGAGGCTGGGCTTGCTTGGACTTAGCTAGTCGTTAAAAGTGAAGGCGAGGGATAAACAGCGTTGGAATTGATCCTTGTCGCTGAGCGGAAGGGCTAAGCAAACGGACTCTGGTTACCGGTGGAGAATCAGCCATTGTAAGGAGTCATGATGGTGAGAAGAGGATAGGTTGATCTTGTAAGGCTCCCCAATATCTCTGGAAAGAGTGACTCTAGTGCTACATGTACGGAGCACCAGCAGTTGAAGCTACAGTACTAAGTTACTACAGTACAGTAGTAACGTTAGTATGTAGGGGATCTCACCCAACGGTGAACCTAACGAGCAGCGAAAGTATTCACACACGCATTTCAGGGCGAGACTGTACCTAGGTACCTAAGCACCCCCGCCCGTAGACCTGTGCCCATCCCACCTGGCCCCGCGAAGCTACCTAGACCTAGCAAGGTACAACTTATGCCTGTTAGTGGGTGGTAGCAGGGCAAGAAAGGTACATGTGTGCTCCTGCCCGGACTCCGAGGCCGTAAACGGAGCCTTCCACCCCCAGGAAATTTTTCTAGATAACAGCTCTCTCTAGAGGGACGTTACCGTCACTACCTTCTACCTACTTGGACTTTTTTCCCGCCTCGTCCTCCAGCTCGACCAGCGTCTCGGCCCTTTCTTGTGCTCCATCGCCCTCCACCCAGCTTCGGTTTCTCCTCTTACCAGGGTCATCACCAACAAGTATCGGGGTTAATTCGTATCGTCTTTTCCGCAATAAAGACGTTATTCTTCATCAGACCCAAGCCGATACCGTTTTCCCTCGGTCCTGTCGGCCCTAAAGCGAGTCTCGAGCCGCACTTTGCCCCTGCGCCTTATCTCAAATCGTCATCGCCAGCTTCCACCGCGACCACCCGTACCGCGACTCGAATTCTTTGCGGCAACCTTGTCGTTGGCTCAGTTTCCGACGACTCCTGATCACAGCCTTTCCCACAGCGCAATTGCCTCAATCCCTCCCCAAGTCGCCAACCTGGCGGCCCTCGAGTCCAAGCCCTTCGGCGGAGCATCGGAAGCTGTGGCCGCCATGGCCCAGCCAAGTGCAGAGCCGGTCGAGGAATACGAGTGAGCTCCCAATGCTATTGCGTGGCTCTCTTGAGATTCTTGGAGCTGATTGTGTATTCTCTGCGCAGCTATGAATCCCTCCCGCCCAACTTCTCCCTGCTGCAGAACATGGCAGCAGGCGCCTTCGCTGGCATAGCCGTGCGTTCTCCCTCGATCGAGCCTCGGCCGTCTTGACAGCGGTCACAGACAAGCTAACGTGGCGTTGGTTCACAGGAACATACTGTCATGTATCCCATTGATGCGATCAAGGTGCGTCCCTAGAACCTGATGTGCCTTGCCGATCATTATCCTGACATGGTCTTCTCTAGACGCGAATGCAAATCCTCAATCCCAGCACCACCCCGGCCTACTCGGGCGTCATTCGCAATACTTTCCAGATTGCTCGAACCGAGGGTTTCTTCAGCTTATGGCGCGGCATGTCCAGTGTCATAGTTGGAGCTGGTGAGCCTTTATCATCTACTTCTCGCCATTAGTCGCCATATGGCTGATTTCATCTAGGCCCCGCGCACGCTGTCTACTTTGCTACGTACGAGGCTGTTAAGCACGCCATGGGCGGAAATCAAGCTGGTGTTCACCATCCCCTGGCTGCCGGTATGTTTCCCAATATCTTGATATCTCTTCCGACGTGTAGTGGCTAACTGCTACACTCTTTTAGCTACTAGCGGTGCTGCCGCTACTATCGCCAGCGACGCTTTCATGAACCCCTTTGACGGTATGCCACGCCTTAGGCATCTTGCGGCTAATCGCTCAATGAAGTGGCTGACAAAACCTGGTAGTTATTAAGCAACGCATGCAGATTCAGAACTCGAGCAAGATGTATCGATCAATGGTCGATTGCGCCAAGTATGTCTACAAGACCGAGGGCTTGGGCGCTTTTTATATCTCATATCCGACTACCTTGTCTATGACCGTGCCCTTCACTGCGCTCCAATTCCTCGCCTACGAATCCATTTCTACCACCATGAACCCCGACAAGACCTATGACCCCATAACACACTGCCTAGCTGGCGCTGTCGCCGGTGGTTTTGCCGCCGGTCTGACAACCCCCATGGATGTTATCAAGACAATGCTCCAGACACGCGGTACGTCTGTAGATCCTGAAGTGAGGAACGTCAACAGCTTCGTGGGTGGTTGTCGATTACTCTACAAGCGGGCTGGTTTCGCGGGCTTCTTCAAGGGTGTGCGTCCTCGCATCGTTACAACTATGCCTAGCACTGCGATTTGCTGGTCGGCATACGAGTTCTCCAAGTAAGTCACCGTAAACAGGATTCAGGTTCAGGACTTGTGGTGTTAATCACTCACCTTGCAGGGCCTACTTCATCAAGCGAAACGACGACGCTGCCTGAAGTACTATATTCTCTACATTATAAAGAGCCATTAGGGGAGCAACCGAAACAGGAGCGCGTGCGAAAGTCGAATCCGAGTCGAAGCCTCACGGCTACGAATACTGCAGCGAGATATAGAGTGAAGGAGGGACCACCACGGCCGACAACCAGGAAGACGGCAACCATGTCAACTCGATATACCCTTGGACACTTTTTTGTTTTGGTTTGACACTCAACAGAAAGACAATTGGGCTGTGTTCCTTGCCTTCCAGGCGCATCAGCATAGGAGAGGCCGCTTGAAGCTCTTTCTCGTGACGAAACGGCTCGACAGCGGCGTTTTGGCCCCATCAGCGACGGACGTGTATATAAAAAAAATCTCCAAATCTTACAGGCAAAAGCGGGGGGCTCCAGCGGCGACACGGCAAAGGAAATAGGGAGTGTTCTTTTTTTCTCTCGCTCTCGCACGGTTAGATGGCGGAGAGGAGCAATGTCATGATATCGGTGTCGGTAATACTTTTTGTGTCAAGATACAGCGGGCTGCGTCTTGGTCCTCGGCCAGCGCTAGCTTATTTTCGAATATTGTGTTAATACTTTCATCGTTTTGTTGTATGATGGTCGTTAAAAGTTGCCATCCATGCATGTCTGGGGGTATATGGTGGTGGTTGACTGCGATATCGGTGTCATGCCGGTTTTGGCGCTACGAAGATGATGAGCAATCGATGAGAAACGCCACAATTACAAGCTTCAACACTGAGTTAGGAGATATTCAGCTAGCCGGGTCAACTGGGAGAGGTGGCTGCACAATATCCGCTGAATTTGCTGTACGTATAGCTGTGTATAGTTGTATAAACAATGGCAACTACTCCGACTCCATAAAACACCGAATGCGCCAGTCTAAGCAGAGCTTCCCTCTCCTTTTTAGGAGATCTGACAGGTTCTTTTCTCTTGTCTGCTCTCCCCTGAAAAGCTCGGATTCTCGCTTGCTCTCCTGGCAACCATATCCGTCCAAAGTGGCCGATTGCTCTGATCAAAACAGTCCCTAGAACCCTCCAAACTGGAACTTGAAGTTGGACCCGCCAGCGCCCTGCTGGAACATGAAAGGATGACCGCCGCCGCCAAAGGGGTTGCCCTGGAAGGGCTGGCCGCCGCCCCTCTCCTGCGAGTTGGGGTCGTCGCCGCGGTCGAAGCGGGCTCGCAGTTCCGGGTCCCTGAGCACCTCGTACGCCTCGTTGATGGCCGCCATCTTCTTCTCGGCATCCTCTTTGGCGATGCCCTGCTTGGCCGCCTTATCCGGGTGGAAAATCTTGGACTGCTTGCGGTAGGCGGCCTTGATCTGGCGCTCGTCGGCGTCGTTATCCACACCGAGCACCTTGTAGTAGTCCTTGGTCTTGCTGCGCTTGAGGGAGATCTGCGCCTTCTTGAGGATGGGGTTGACCTTCTCCTGGAGATCGGGGCGGAGCTCGGCGGCCTTTTCCAGCGTGTGAATGGCGGCCTCATAAATTTCGCTCTTTAGTTGGCCCTTGGCTTTGTGGAGAAGAGCCCAGAATGACTCTGGTTCTAGGTTTAATGACTCCTCGCAGTACTTGGCAGCATCTTTGTGGTTTGACTGTTTCTTTAGTTAGCAACCGTAATCGCTCAGGGACAAAACACTGATATTTACCTCGGAGTAGGCCTGACAAGTCAGCTCAACCAGGTTCTCCAACAGTAGTGCCCGAGCTGTCTTTGGAATGCTCTTATTCTCCTTTAGATCCTCCACCTGTTGTCGAACCTCGGGAAGCAGGCCCGGCTCATCAGCCGTGCCAACCAGCGACCTCCCTGCCGTGGTGGGCTGTCCCCGGCTTAGCTGGCCCTGCACCTTCTTGTACGCCTTTTCAACCTTCTTCTCTTGCTTGTGCAGCTTCTTGCAGATCTTGGAGTCTGGATCAGACTGTAAACACTTCTTGATCTGCCCGATACCATTTTCTAGATCGCCCAGGCCGTAGAATGAAGTGGCCGAGATGACAACATGAGGAGTGGTGTCTCCAGGTTTCATGTGCAGAACATGGCGCAGATCGCTCAAACCCTCTTCCACCTCACCGCGCTGAAAGCGACAGTGAGCTCGCAGTTCGCGTAGATGAGGAGATCGGCTTGCAACGACAATGGCTGTGCCTGCGTGGCTGACACATTCATCCCACTTCTGACCCTTCTCAGCCATGTCGGCCATGGCTGCCGCGAGCTTGGCCTCCTCAACTTCCTTGACCTCGCTCGAGTCATGCTTCTGGTTGGCCGCGCGGTACTGTGCTTTAGCACTATCCCAGGCACCAGCTTTGGCGCGAAGCCTGGCAAGCTGGAGATGGGCGCCCTCGAAGCCCGGCTTCAGAGAGAGCACCTTGTTGAAATCGTCTGTTGCCTGGGAAGTCCGGCCAATGGAGAGGTAGGTAGTGGCTCTCTTGAAGAGGGATAGATAGTTGGTGGGATCGCGGGCGATGGCGGCATCGTAGTAGACGAGGGCCTCGCTGGTCTCACCTCGAGACAGATGCGTCTGGGCCGATTCCAACAGCTTCGAGACGGGGACATCGGAGGGGACATCTTGGAGCGAGAGGGCATTGGTCGAAGCGAGAAGAGTCGTGGCGGCCACGGCCAAAGCTGCGAGGTTGATGCGCATATTGACGGAGGGTGTGTTTCTCGGGAGGGTTGACTTTATTGAGAGGAATGCGTGTAGAGATGGACGCGGCGAGTCGCAAGCGATAATACCAACTAACGTTAGTTGCGATGCATCAAACAGAGGATGCAGTAGTCAACTACAACTACTCGGGACCAAGTGAATAGCGATGAGAGAGATCACTTCAGTTAACAAAGACAAGAAAGGACAAGGCAAAAAGGACAAGTTGGTTTAAACACGGAACCAACGAGCCAAGTCTTAATCGGAAAAGGCGTCAACCGGGATGAGCGAGGTTCCAGCCTGGGGGAGGCCCACGCTGTCCTTTTTGCTTTTGGGGGGCGCTGTCAGCAGGATACCTTCTCCTCCCGCAGCAGTCCGCCGTGTCTGTAGGTACCCCCCTAATTCAATGACATATTGTCCTGCAGCTTTGAGGCGCAGGTCCGAGGTCGCGTCACAGGGATTAGCGGCGGGCACTATGAATTAGTGGAGTACAGACCGTAGGGGTACCACCCCTTCGGAGTAGAGCAACATAAAATGGGCAGAGATATTCCTTATAAATTGTTGTTAGACATACATCAGTCTATACAACGGAATAATCATTCCAGAGTCACTGTAGGCTGACTCAAATTAAAAACACTACTAAACTCTACGCAACTACTGTAGTCATCAAGTTTCTCCATGGTTCAAGTATTACAATACATACGCGATTATGTACATAATGGTTAGCATGGAATACCCCTACAGCGACCTAACTGGCCTGTGAATTAGGGGACGGGACAGGCCTTCGGGTGGCTGGAGCTTGCTTTGAGGCGTCAAATTTGCTTGCCTTTCACTTTCAGCCTTGCCTTTCGCAAACACCACCACAACAACAACAGCAGGACAATCAAGTCGCAATCACCACAAAGACTTATACTCCCATGGCGCACCATCACCTCCTCACCCAAGACTCAGCAATCTTCTCCCCCTCGGTCGCCCGCATCGCCGCCTCCACCGCCCGCGACTGGTCCTACGTCGACGCCTGGCTCTCGAGCAAATTCCACCCCCGACCCGTGCCCGCCTTCGAGCGCAACAACGACACCCTCCGGGCTCTCCTCGCCCTCGCGTCCGCAAACGAGGCCGCCGATGAGGAGCGCAGTCTTCTCGCCAAGGCAGAGGCCGCTGCCCTCGCCGAATTGGGCTCCGATAATGCCGCTGCTGCGAAACGGCCTCTGAGGGAGGGTCTGCTTGAAGCTGTCCAACATAACCTGTCCGCCGACGGCCACACCGCCCTTGATGCCATGGCGAGCATAGCCCTGCAACTTGGTGTCGCATTTCCCGAGCCTGAAGCGTTGGGGCGGCGCATGTCCAATCTTCAATCGAGCGTGTTTGACGCTGAGCAGATGAAGGCTCGCGTCGAGCTTCTCCACCAACACATCGACAACGAAGCCTCTCGCATCAACGACCTCCTACACGACCTCCAAACCGACGACTACAAACCGCCCTCACACCTCGCCAAGCAGAATCTTGAGATGCAACGTAAGGTCAAGACATTATCCTCCAAGTTGCCCGAGCTCCAGGATCGCGTCGCTGCTCTCGCTACCTCTGTCGACTCTTCTCATCCCACAATCGCCGACCTCACCCGCGACGAAAAAGAGTATCTCACGGTGCTTGCACGCAAGAAGGAGCTCGATCTTCAGCTGGCCTCCTTCCAGGGCCTGCCTAGCAACCCCGACATGGCCAGGTCCGAGCTTGAGGATCTGCGAGGCGAACTACGCTCCCTCACATCCCAACGCGACGCAGTTTTCGAAGGTTTGGTGGAACGTGAGAGTCCTGTTAAGCGACGGCGCTGATGTCTGTTCCCATTCAATTCGGACACTATGCATTAAGAACCTCTAAAACACCAATCTCTCGCAATTCGCTTGTCTCAACAAAAGATGAAGCCCAAAGAGATACGCTGCGCCTCTAACCTCGAATCAGTCTTCATTAATTCCGCCGGCTCTTCCCTGCCACTGCACCACCAAGTCTCCCAAACTGCCTACCCAAGCCCGTCCTCTTGGCCGGTACCGGAGGTGGTGGGGCTGGTTCTTTCTGGGGCACTGGTTGCATCGTCATGCCGCGAGTCTCTTTGCTTTTGACGTCCATCGGCCCATCACCGATGCGCAGCTCGCTTACACCCATCGACATTTCGTCGCCCTCCATATTCTGACGCTGTGCTCGTCGTGCTCGATCCTGGACACTGCGGAACTTCTCCAGAAGCTCTTGCCATCGAATGTTTCCGTCGTCCCTGCTCTTGAGTCGGTTGGGCCTGTCAAAATTGGAGCTGCTTGAACTCGTGGTCGATCTATAGCATGGTCAGCACATTGGACGTTCAAAGACTCCGACTCTCTTTTTCCGAGGCGCTCTAGAATGTAATGCAGCATCTTGCAGGTTTAGCATGATAGAGTTGGATATATAAACTCACGTTCGAGGTGCAACGTGTAGATAGCCTATAGCGCTGACGCTGTTGAGACGATTCTTGAGTGCGGCAAATGCCGAGGATTGCGGTAGGAGCATCAAGATACCGTACATGCATTTGTACAAGTACGGATACTTTTCAGGTTCCAGCAACTGCAGACGGAGGTCTGGATTAGGGTCAGCCGGTTTGCTTGTGTCGGCCCCTTGAAGACGGAAACTCACAAGTGAAGACGGGCGACTCGATCAGTTGCACTAGCTTGTCAACCTGGATCAACATGTTGACTGTGATTTCTAGTTCGCCACTGACAAGTGCGTCGTCAGTAGCCGTTCCATTTCCATATTCGGACGACCTTGACTCACAAAATCTGTAGCAGATTATATGCTTGCTCGTAGGCCTGAGCCAGCAAGCACAAAGAGAAAGTAGCCACGGCGTTATAGCACCATGACCTGAACAAGGCCACAAACAGCGTCTGGCCATCCTAGGAATATTATTAGTAGTTTACACATATAGTACCACTGGATTGTATATACTCTGGTCTCCAAGTTTCGTAGTCTCTTTCGAACATCGGCTAGCTGGGGAGCAGTGATGAGGTTGTTGTTGAGATTCTGCACCATAATACTCGCAAACTCAACATCTTCCTCCTTTTCAATGCAGTCTGCCAAAGTCCTGTATATCCTTTCGGGGCTCAGACTCAAGCACAGCTGCCGGATAATGAGATTTCCCCTCGTCTCGAGAAGCTTGCGATCCGTGGAAAAGAGCTGCAGCAGGTTGACCATAAAGTTGGCAAAGTAATCATCCTCCGTATTACGGGATATTTGAGATAGCAGTTGTAAGTCTTTGGTAACGACAGCATCTGAGGGATCAGAGAGTGTCTTGAGTAACGCAGGAAACGTGCCATCGTTGAAAGCCAGAACCTTTCGGGGTGCTTTCCTATGTAGCATGATAAGCCACGTCAGGGCGGCCACACGGGTAGCCTCATGATCATTGAGGAAGAGTAGGGTCAGCGAGTTCACGGCTGCGGCATAGTCAAGATCGGCCTGTGTCTGGGTGTTGTTGACAATTGTAGGAGTCGATATCGAACGACCTTGAGCCGGAGTCGGGCTTCGGAGATCGAGATCTCTTGAGCTTGAAAGAGACACACGATTGCTGTTGGTGCCATCAGGCTTGTCCCCGGGTATAGGAAGACGGGAGGTCGAGTAGTGGTGAGGTTGAGCCGCAGAAGGCTGGGCCAATTCGGAGTCATCCGAGAGTGACACGACATAATCCATCAAGCAGGTATTAACTCTGGTGGCTGCCTGGTGAATGGTTTCTTTGGTGCTCGCCATAGCTGGGAGCATGTGAGCAAGAATCTTGGGGGTAAAAGGCAGCACCTCTTCAGGGCAAATGTCGAGAAACTCTACAACCCATCTCAAAGACTCCAAGAGACAATCCTCCTCTCTCATAGAGTTAGTAACAATGGCGAGTCCAGAAGCATGAGGGCGGTAGATCGACCAACCTAGTGGGGAGTCCAACGAAGCAGTGAGAATCTCAAGGATCTCCTTGTAATTGACCTCGACATCCTGGCCCGGAATCCAGTCCTCTCCGCTGCTATCGTCATCGTCATCGTTGGCAGCATCCGAGCCGAGCTCATCCCCTTCCTCAAGATCGGGGTTAATGGACTCGCTGTCGATCGAGTCTTGCCGTTTCCGCTTGGCGCCCTCTTTGGATTTCTTGCTCTCCAAGATGCCCTTCTTGATGCGGGAGATGCGCTTGATTTCGTTTAGGAACTTATCCAAACAAGTATGTGTAGCAGCCCGCACATCCGAGTTCTGATCCGACAAGAACTTGAGGAGACCCCCAAGAAAATGCGGCAAGTAGGTGACAAGCTCAAGGTCGGGAATAGAGTCGAGTAGTGTGATCCAGCCGACGAGAAATTGGCGAGTGAAAGGGTTGATGACCCAGATGCGCTCTGTTAATAGAGGAATAAATCGAGGCAGCGAGAAAGCGGTTGGCAGGTGAGAGTGATCGTCCAGGGAGATCTTGTCGTCGCCGTCAAACTCTGGGGGCGCCTCTAAGATAGAGACGTAGGAAGCAGCAGACTCTGATACTATATCTTTGACGAGACGATCCAGCAGTTCTGCTCCGTTTTTGACTGATAGTTCCGAGTCCGCGCCAAGCTAAGAGCAAGAGAGATTGTGTAAGCTCACTGGTGTATTCACCGGCTTGTGGCCATACACTTGGAGGAGACTTACTTTACAGAGCTGATCAAAGATGCTATTAAAATACACCAAGATCTCGCCCTTGGCAACCTTGGCGATATTGTACATGGCCTCACAGGCATAGTATCTCACCCTGGCATCTTGATCGGTGAAGCAGGCCAACACGGGAGGTACAATTTTGGCGAGGTATCGCGGGAGCTCCTGAATGTCATTGTTAGACTAGACGTCTGGCAAGCATGAAATCATGTTGCGCCTGCAAGGTGATCCAGGTTTAGGGAGGTTGAAACATACTGGGCCAAGGGCAATAGCCGCGGCAGCCAGGCCGATCAAGCCGCCGTTCCTCGCATGAGGCTGGTGCACAGCGTAAGCATACTCGTTACAGAGTTGCTCGAGGATATCATGAACACGCTGGTAGTCCTTTGCAGTGACAAGCTCGCGGATAACGCGCTCGAGGCTGTTGAGTAGAGGTTAGCGATCAGGTGTAAAGGGGACGGGGATGTGGTCGGCCAGTATAGTTGCCGATGCTGGAGAAGAAGAAGAGGTTGACGGCGAGTAAGAGCAAAGGTGGAAGATGAGGTTCAGGTGAGACATACTCAAGAGCACCGATCTTGCGCTTATCATAGAGCTTGTCATTCAGGGCCCGCTGAATGTTGGCATCCATGACTACAGCTCATGCGCATTGTTCGCCAGACGCGACGACGTGAACCCTTGGACTCTCGGGAGCGTGTCGTGTATCTGACGACGCGATGATAATGGTACCTAGTAGAGCCTAAGAGAAAGTCGTTGTTTGGAAGAAGATTAGGTAGGTTTCCAGGTTAGTTCGTTCGTTTCGGTTCGTGGTAGGAGATGGGAGTACGTAGCTAAGCTAGCCAGGAAGTTTAGCCCCACTGGGCCAGTTGTCCACCTACCCTTGGGATTTCGTGCCTGTGACGTCTGCTCTTGCTTTTGGGAACCACTGCCTTTCAAGGAACACGGTTAAGCAATTATCAACAGAGCATAAAGCATCAGCACTGTTTACTGTTTGCTGTCTTTGGACAACCTGCCAAGTTCCCAATACCCGCATGCGTCCTCTCTGGTGCGACACAAGTACGTCACTCGACTACAAAGGCCCATGTGATGGGCGGCAAGCCCCGGTCTCGGGCGTTGGAGTCGTTCCAGCCTTAGATCTTCGAAGTTGGTCCATCTCCCCGTGCTGATTTAGAGCGCATGTATCATGGGGATCTTTTAGCGGGCAGCTTATCACTTGCTAACTTGTACATTTTACTGCTATTTCTTGCTTTGGCTTTACTACTTGCGTGTTTCAGCGCTGTAAGCCAGTGTCTTTGTTTACTTACCCGCACCTGATTGACTATAGTTAACCATACAACTGTGCTTCTCTGGTCTATACTAGAACCTATAAAAGTCCCGAGTCGTCCTACTATTTGAGCTACAGACGAATAACGGTGGCCCCGTTCGTATCAAGTTGGGTTTACTTCTCATTCGACATCGTAATTGTGTAACAAGTATCATCTAAGCTCACAAATGTCTCAGGACACGAGTCCCTCATCAAGTCATCTGTCCAACAATTCAGAGCTTGTTGTCTAAAAATCTCTAATTCTAGGCAAATCTTTTCAAAAGCTGCAAATATCAAAAGGCCCAAGCATGTATAGCAGGAGGCCAACACGTATACTTCGTGTTCAGCTAGTGGGCATGACCGTGACCTGAGAAGTCACCGCTCCGCGCAATCGTCTGCTGGCACTTTGCCAGGATAGCCGCCTGCCTCGACACGTCGGAAAGCCGGCCAATCACCCTCTGGTTGCCCTTGGTGAACCCGTACAGCGCATACGGAATCCCGACATCATTGCAAAACTCCTGAACAAGCTTCTGCGTACGGCGCAGGTTGTGCCTGGGAATACGGGGGAAGAGGTGATGGATGGCCTGAAACTGGAGACCACCGTGAATGAAGTCGAGCCATTCAGGGCAGTCAACGTCCATAGTCGTCCGCAGCATCTTCTGGGCAAACGACTCCTGGGGACCCAGATCGGCAGTGCTCATGGCGAAGTGAGAGAGCACAATCTGCAGGTGGAGCGGCGATGAGGTGATATGGCTGATCATGACATAGGAGAATCGGGTCCAGTTGTCGGGAAGAGCCTTGTAGATAAGACCATAGCCGAACCAGGTCCAGAAGAAGACCTGGCCGACCATCTCAAGGTACCGATGCCACCAGGCAGGGCCTTTGGTGGGACCACGGCGCATGATGAGAAAGTCCCAGGACAGCCGGTAGAGGTTGAAGCGGCCAAAGGCAAGGAACGGATAGTAGGTCCAGGCCTGAATCTTGAGGAGAACCTTTGCCGCGGCGTCGTAGGCCATGACTTTCTCGTAATAGGTCGAGGTCAAGTTACCCAGCAAACGATGCGAGATGGCAAAGAGCGGCATATGTTCAATGTCAGGGTCGTGTTCAGGGGCATTCGTGACAATGTGGTGAACGTTATGGTTCCGCTTCCACCAACCCATGGAAAGGCCTCCGATAAAGTCCGCGATGAGAATACCGATGCAAGAGTCGACATGGAAGTTATGGGTGATGCCCATGTGGCCGGCGTCATGGGCGGTAAACACGAGCTGATGCCATGTTGCGCCGAGAAGAAAGGCGCTGAGGGCATAGTACTCGTATCGAAGACATATCATGCACCCGAGAAACAGGCCAAGATATCGACAGCATTCGATTCCGTAGGCTCGGTAGTTGCACTGGTAAAGACCAGCATCGTAGATCCGTTGGTGCAGCTCGCGATACTTGACGATGATATTGGCTTGGGTCTCTTGGTCTGGCGCGGGGTACATGTCGAGGTCAAGGGATATGTGTTCATGGGTGATGCTATCCAGGTACGACATGCCATCCATCTCCGTCTCCTCTACTGTCGACGCTGAAGACACCGAGGTGGCACGGGCTCCGTTCTTGGCCGTCTCTCCAGATCGCTGTCGCAGGCCCTGTGTGTCGTCGTCAAAGACCGGAGAGGCTCCGCGGGAGACTGGAGGGCTCGAGTCGTCATCCTTGGTGCTGTCGGCTTCCGCGGCAGCTTGTTCGATCTCTTGACGAGTGCGGAAAACACCACCTTGAATAGGGGGCAAGAAATTCGTCCATGAGCCTTCGATTCGGCCGATACGGTAGCGCAACATGGATTGGCGGGCCTCGAAGGAGTGAAGGCTGTGATTAGAAGTGTCAGTCTCGACATGACAGCGATTTGTTTCATAGATATGTTATTTCATGGAGAAAGGGGACATACGAGTCAACCTCATCAGAGGCATCTTTGCCGACCATGTGAAGTATGGATTTATCACCACCGGGATGATACGGCAGCCACGGATCAACCTTAACGACTTGCTGGTGAAGTATGATGATTTTGCGACCCTCGGCGATCAAAGCCTCGATCTCGTCTCGGGACATGACATTGAGTGTCCGTTTGGGCGCATTGTCAAGCACGGGAGGCAATCCCGTAACGATGGAGCTGGACGCCATAGCGAAGAAACAGAAGGCAACCAGAAGACTAAAAAGCGGCCGAAGCAATTGGTGCAAGGCAAACGTTTGCCCCAGAGCGAGTGAGTTGTTCCGAACGAAGGGGGAGAGTAAAGAGGAAAAGTCAAGATATAAAATAAGGGAGGGGGCCCCGAGGTAGAAGGAGAGTACAACCCCAATTCACCGCATCTTGCCCTTTTGGTTCGTAGGTCGTTGAGCTCCGGGCAGGTGGTGGCAGGTTGACACACACACAACAACCCCGCCACATCGCGTGGGGCTGCTGAGTACAGTATATACGATACAGTGGCAATTAATACCCACACAGCCGGCTATACGTTTAATATCATATAATATCTCGCATAGCTAGCTATATAAAT
>JADDON010000511.1:0-35322 GCA_017140175.1 Fusarium staphyleae | reverse complement strand
AGGGAGGCGTGGTGGGGGCGGGGGTGGGAGGGGGGGAGGGGGGACGGCTGACTTTGGTCGGTCCCGGAGGTGGTTGGAGAAGAAGGAGAGAAGAGGTCGAGTCGAGGGGGATGGAGATGGTGGTTATATATTCGAGAGATAGTAGGCGAAACCCCGTTGGAGGGGCCTGCTACTGGGGTAGTAGAGCACAGTGTGCCGATCTACAGTGGGACAACAGACGCTAATGCGCAGGCTACATGGCGTGAGATTTTCGGCGTCTCCGCTGGATCGTTGCACGGCGATAATTAATCCGACTCCGTTGGCTTCGATGGGCGTGTCGAGGAAATCAGAATGCTTTGCAATTACTAAGCCTTATGCTGAGTCATTTTCTAGAGGTGTCACATAGTACGTAGAGTCAAATTCTCCAAGTAACTCTCGGTTAGACAAGTGCACAAGTAGAGCATCATTCGTTGTGTCCTTGGGGGCATTGCCTTGTGTCTTTTGTGCTGGCTCTACGGAGCACAACGTCTGTCAAACTGCGCCTAGTCATCAACTTATCCTACCTCTACGTCTATTAAAAGGTGTCGTCACGTGAGTCTNNTCAGTAGTCGGGCAGAATAGCTGTCTTATATACCTCACTAAATCCCTTATTTGCCCTTTTATAATACCTATTCACAGATTGTGAATGTTTCCTCATTCCTATGCTGCCAATCTGCTTGTCAGGAAGCTTGACAGTCAACTGCCTATTTGTTAGGCGCAGTTTGACAACGTCAATTCCTACCCTACATGAGCTGGATGGCAAACCTGCGGAGGATCACGACAGTGTCGATCTTTTATATCTTGCTAATAGATGACCAGTGTCATCTTGTATCCAGAAACAAAGGCCTAGCGATAGGACGTTATCGCAAAAGTGTGCACAAACTGGGCGCATCCTATCTGACAAGAAGTAGAGGACGTGAGCAGAAGGGACATGGAGGGCTCTGACTTGTCCCGAAGAGGCCGAAATTACTAAGTTGGGCACTATATTAATCTGGAGATCCCAATGTATAGCATGACTTTTACAGTTCTCGCTTCTTTCTTATAATGTCGCAGTTGAAATTACAGCAAACGTCCCAGGTTATGAGACCTTAGCTTGGGTAGCTGAACAGACTTACTAATGTCAACTCATTGATGGGCATCACGATCGACAGCGCCGCGTTGCATGAAGCCATGCTTGTCCTGCCAAGACCTCGTCGCAACTCGCTTTACGCGGCGTCTCTGTCGCGGTGACACAGTTTAATGCCGCAGGCCTGATTGTTGATGAGCTGGCAATGCTGTGCAAGCCTAGTCAAGCAACAGCAAGCCAGAGTCAGAATCACAGACGAGTTACTTACTCGATTGATCGTCAAAAAGCATGCAAAAGAAGCGAACCACTCCAAAGATATTAATAGAGAAACGCGTGGCCATCGAGGCTCTGCTCTTTTTACTACTGCACGTGAGACCAGACTCTAGATCCTCTTGGCTGCAGGCTGACAAAGGCGTCGTCGGAATGGCTTCATTAATCGCGCGTGGGTAATAGATGTGAAACAGTGCGCCATCTCGATCGGGAAAGAGGTCACGCGAGCAGTTAAAGGGTAAAAGACCCTGAAACAGATAACTCTGATAGTTGGGCTAAAAGGGCTAAAAACAAGCATAACTTGAAGGATGTGCAAAGAGAAACGTGGAGAGGGTTGCGTGGCCTTGGTGTCGATCGTCTGTTCTCTGGGCAAACAGATGTGTTACTCAGCCACGAGAAGGATCAAGAGAAGCAGCAGATGCCACACTCTTACGTATGCTTGTACTTGAATGAAGCTTATTATTGGCTCTATATCTCGGGTCTCGGGATCATCCCGTGATGCTTGCTCGCAGTTCTATGTATTCTCCACCGACCACGCAGCCTCGCTGTCTCTCCCCAGAATCAACCTCACCAGTGGAGACGCATTTCAAAGTTTTACCATGACGCTCGCCAAGACCAACTCCGCCTCCGTGACCCCCGCGGTTTGGCGATGGCGATGCAACAGCTTACAAGGGACAGTTGAGTCCGTCAGCCAGTCACAGCGAGGTCCTTGAGCTGAACAGCCTTGACACGAGTCGCGGCTGAAGCATCGAGATGAAGAGACATGGATGCTATGGGGCCCCGGGCACAGCGTCTCTTGGCACATTACGAGTGCCGTGGCTTGGGACGTGCCAAGAGGGTGAATAAGGCTTCGGCTGTTGAAGGGATCAACCAATTTTGAGAAGAAAAGGCAAGGAGAGATTGCATGGTTTTCTCCAGCGTATAAATACTCTTTGATCTCGTCAACATCCCCATCATCATCATCATCATCATCAGCAGCAGCATCAGCATTAGCATCAGCATCTCGTTCACCCAAGTATAGCATCAACACAGCACCGCCAACATGTACACCACATCCATCGCCCTCGCCCTTGCTCCTCTCCTCTACCTCGCCCGCGCCGACGTCAGCCTCGACCGCGACGACATCCCCCGGGAGTGTGACACCATCTGCGACCCCATCGTGGACCTGACCCGGGCCTGCGACACGGATCTCCGGGGCGACCAGGACCGCGCCGAGAACCGTCTCGAGGCCCAATGTGTCTGTACCAACGACTCGTTTGACGTTGGCCGCGTCGCTGCTCTCTGCGCGGACTGCATCCGTCAGAACCGCAACACGAACGACGACGACGACGATGATGATGACGACGATGATCGCCGTGATGACAGACAGGGTGAGCAGTGTTGAGTAGAAAATGCAAGACGACCTCACTGACACCTGGGTTAGATATCGACGATATCCTCTACACCTGCGGCTTCTCTTCCACCAGCTATGTCGCCTCAGCCGCCTCAGCCATTGTGCAGAGCATCTCTGTCGAAGCCTCCCGCCCTACAGATACGAGCCAGCTGACGACCACCATTGCTGGCGGCAGTGGTTCTCGCGGATCTGGATCTGAGCCCACGGCCACGGGCAGCAACAGCAACGACAACAATGACGATAACCCCACGGCCACTAACGATGCTGCCAGTGCCGATGAGACTAACGCTGCTGCTGCGCTGTCTCCTTACGGCGTTGCTGGCGCTGTTGCCGGGCTGGCCGCGATGCTGCTTTAGATGTTGTTGAGCGATGATAGGAGATAGACCTTGACTGGAGGGGATGTTATTCTGTAATAGAGCTACGACTGTCGCTATAGAAGGACGAGAACGAGATATGAGATACAGATTCTAAATACCTAACGTTACCCTTATTAAATAAGCTGCTCCCCGAGGTGAATTGAGCTAGAATGGTTACCCCTGCAAACATCGACGTTCCCCAGCTTCAAGCTGATCGTTAAAGAGGCACGGTCAACTCAACCGAGATGATTGGTCAGTCTAGGGCTAAACGTTGAGCGCCATGTATGGCCAAGACTGACAGGTGACAACGTGAGTGAGAGCCTGGTTCCGAGAAGAAGATACAATCCATGGGCAGTTTGTCGTCCCTATCAGCTTCGTCGTGCACAGCATCATGGACTCTCTTGGTGACATGCTCCTCCGACGGCCTATACAGGCCGTCGTATGGCCACTCGCTATAGCTCTCGCTCTTCACTTCCACTACCGAGGCTACCATCAGCGCCGCTTCTACCGGGACTTTCTTCATCTGACTTCGCGGCTTGAGGCACTCTCTCTATAGCAAGCACCAGAAAAAAAAACGCTGTGTAGATATAAACTACGTACCACCTATCCTTGCGATACTCAAAGTACATGTCGATATCTACTTGCTTGTCCCACCATTGCGGAAACGTCAATCCAGCGTCGGAAACTGTCCAAAGGTTGGCAAGATATCGAATGAGTACTCACGCAAAAACGCCTCCTTTATCCCATTCACACCCTCAGATCCCATACACTAAACGTATCTGTCACAAACAATGTCCAGAATTTGCCAAACCTTGAGCAACTCTCGCTGCTGACCCCTTCGGAACCAGCTGCACAACTCCTTGTATAACTGCTCGTTTGCTGAGTGCTGATTCAAAAGGTCATGGGTAGACCTCGATTCATAGGGAGATCCCTCGATGCTTCGCTTCAAGTCCTCAATACTCATATCGGCTCTCATGGGAAAACATAGTGACCGGTATTTCTCAGTAGTGTAGATATTGACCCAGCTGGTGTATCCGTCCCACCGACCCTTGAGACGCAAGAGGGCGTGTTCCAGTGGCATTGTTATGCCAATGGGGCCGGGAGGACGAATGGGACTGGGAGGGCGATCAGGGCTGATGGTACGATCAGGGCTAATAGTGCGTTCAAGGCTGATAGTACGGTCAGGACTGGGACTGTCATTGGTGACACTCGGCAGGTCCTCCGAGAAGCCAAGGTTCAAGACCCTTGGATCTATACCGGTGTCTGGTCTGTAGAGCGCTTGTTGACGGTCGTGATCTTCGGCTACTCCGATTAATTCGCTCAAGCCCGCGGAGGAACGTGGCTCTCTGTTGTCAAAAGTTGCCTCATCTATTTCAGTTCCCTGGGTAGTCTTGGAAAAATTCAAGCGTCGGAGCTGCTGTTCGATAGTTTCATCGGCCGTATCTTCCAGTAGGAGAATCTCTGGCCAGCTCGATAGACTCCGCGATAGCTCGTCGAACGATGAAGAGCTGATGGTCGATTTTGCTTCCTATGTGCTTTCGTTCGCTTCCATGTCGTCGACGGCTGCATCGTCGTTTTGATCCTCTTGATTCGATGGACTCAACGGCTGGTACTCTGACGATTGGTCGTAATACGGTGAAGATGTGGCGATGGTTTCTGTTTCCTATGTGTCTTGGTCCGTTTCCATAGCGTCCACTGTCGATTGTCGAACAGACTCTGTGGAAGAGGGATCATCCTCTATTGTCATGGGGCCATCCACTTCTATCGATTGTCGAATAGACCCCAAAGAATACGGGACATCGTCCATTATGAGGGGGTCCTTTTTATTCCAAATATGTCGTATGGGAAACGCTGCTGTTGATGTCGATGTTCCAAAAGTTCGTGGATGAGCGATGACGATGACGAGGGGAAAACCACTGATTTCCCAGAGAAGGAGACTAAATGATGAGCTCGCTGCTCCTTCCACGTCCTTTCTAGGTAAGTAGGGACGGACGTGGAGGGAAGCTCTCGAACTGAAGTATCTTTCCATGCCGTATATACTAACATAAGATGTTTGCCGGAAATAATTTGTATTGGCCAGGTCAAGTCAAATGTGACAATAAAAACGCTGTTCTCTATTACCCATCTCTATTTCTTTTAGACCGTCGCTCATAAAATACATCAAATACTTTTCGCTTCGTTTCTTAGTTCTTCCTTTCTGTAAACCGTGGCGTTGAAGCCAAACGGCAAATCATTACCTCCCCGTGAGTCGCTTCTCGACATATCGAAACGGGATGTAAAACAGCGAGCTCATCGCAAAAGCAATCTCGAATCCAATATCGCCCGTCTTCTCCGCAATCGGACCAGTCCACCAGACCTGCGCCATGCACGGCACTACGAGTGCATAGCAGATGATGCCCGCCGCAATGGCCGCGACGCCAAGGGGCAGCTCCGAGGCAACGTTCCAGATGGCGTGGTCGTAGGATTCATAACGTCCCCGGCGGAAGACGAGGTGCTCGACAGTGACGATGCCGATGAAGGATGCGGACCAGTAGCCGATGAGGGCGACAAAGTTCTCGAGGTTGACGAAAAAGTCGCGTTGGGCGCGCAGGGCGGTCGGGATTACGATGACGGTGACGACGATGGCAAAGGCATACCGGGGGATCTTGATGAGGCCGGGGATCAGAGTCTGGAAGTTGAGTGTGATGGCGTACATGGTGCCTCCGGTGTTACCCAGCAGCGTCAGCGCGAGGATGACAACGACAAACTTGCCAAAACCACCGGCACTCGAGAGCATAGCCGCGAGAACACCTCCAACGAGGGTCTCACCGTAAGCCTCCTCCCACTCGGGAACGTTAGGAAGCGCGCCACCGATGGCAGCTCCGAGGGTCATAAGCAGGACCGTGGGCATGATCAGACCGAGGTAGCTATAAGTAAAGACACGCCACGAGGGGACCGCGGGGTCAAAATAGGTCGTCAGATCGCTCGCAATGGCCGCCCAGGGGATCATGTAGCTGGCGACGATCATGCCGAAGCTGAGCACTTGGGGGGCGGTCGGGGCGGCGACAGGAGCCGCCTGATTGAAGAGCTGTGAGCCGCCACAGCCCGTGGCGATGGTGATGGCGATAACGGCGGGGATCCAGGCGTAGGTCTCGTAGTAGTGCAGGACCTTGAAGCCGCAGAAGGAAATGAAGAGCGAGAGCAGACCGATGATGACGATGCCGACATCGGGGCTCATGTGCCCGCCGGACACGGCAGAGAGGCACTGGCCGCCGACAACATAGATGATGACGATGAAACCTGTGAGGGTGGCGAGGTTGAGCAGCACGGGTATCGAGACAAGATAACGACTGAATATGTGTCAGTTCACACCTTTCACCTCTGTCGTCTGTGAGGTTCTTACCCAAAGCTATACCGAGCCTGAATCATCTGCCTCATCCCCGTCTTGGGGCCGAAGGTGGCGAGATACGCCGGCGCAACAGTCGAGAACAAGCAAAAGAAGAGAATCACCAAAGCAGAGTCCCTCAAGCTGAGGCCATAGACCAGAGGGCCCAGCATGCCAAAAGTGATGCTGCAAATACCGCAGTTAGCATCCAATTCGAGTCATACGGGCTAAAAGGGTTTTCATGTCCACATTGGGTAATTCCTCTTTAGGCAACTTCTTTTTTTTCTTTCACTCACCCTAAGATGTTGGAGTTGATGGAACACCAGCATGTAAAGATGTTGTAGAAGCGAGTCACCGTCCGCTCCTCGAGGGGAATGGGCTGGATGCCCTTCTCCTCGACTCGTCCCATGCGCAGCGCCTTGTGGAAGAGGGCCGCCGCCTTCAGACTCTCGACGTCGCTATCCTCATGATGAGCATCGGGAGGCATGGCCGCGTTGTCCGCAGTGGTGCTTGCCATCTTGTATCGCTAACCGGAAATAGGAAACGGCGTGAAAGGAAAGACGGGGTGTTGAAAATCTGGGGGAGGATGCGATGTTGATTATATATGGACATGTTCAGATCTAATGGTGGGCGAATCGTCTTGTTGGAAATCGGTGACCCCGGTCCCGGTCCCGGTGCCGGGTCCCGCCTCTTTTTTTCTGCACTTGCGACCAAACGACGAGATGGAATTGGTCTGACCCGATAACTAGACCTCGCTTGTCATGTTTTGCGGAGTTGACCAAGGGCGTGCGTGCTAACGAGGCGGGGATGAGCCTCGCCTTCTTGTGACTGATGACCGTTAATTAGCGCAATTAACTCATGTCTCGAATTGTACACATGTAGCTGCGGCTCAAGTGTGCGTGCCACCGATTGTAGCCATGTTGTGCCATGTCCAGAGTTTGCATTCGCATATCACTCGCATGAGACCCCTCTCCAAGACTGACCCTTGACAGGACCCTTAACTATTATGTCTCTCTTCAAGCAGATGAACTCAAGCCCGGTCGTTTATCGAATGTTCGGTGCATGTTCTGCCGTAGTGTTGGCCGTCGAGTCGCATCCCCATGTTTGGCTTCGATTCGCCTCCCAGTCAAAGCCGCCACGCCGTTTTCTGCAGCGCCAAGAAGGGTCTCGAATGCCCTGGGGCGACCATCCACAAGCAGCTGCCGTCTCTGTCCAAGGCTGGCATTTTTAGCGGATCTGATGTGGTTCAACTCTCTGTGGTTGCACCGCCTCAGATGAGATGATGCTGTGTGCAATGCTCTGTTGCTACTGATCCTTGCCCTTCTTGCCTCGGAAGAAACCTCCGACGGCGCCCATCAGCCCTCCGAGGCCCTTTTCGTGGCTGTCCCTCACCAACCCTCCTCTGATCCACCCCGGGAGTTTGCCCCGGATCCTCTCCGTCCCATAACGCCGGTCCACGAGCACAATCGCGGCGTAGTCCCCCCGGTGCCGGATTGCCCGCCCGATGCTCTGGTTCACGGCCCGCATGCACGCGTTTTCGTAAAAGTCCCGCGCCGCCTGTTTGGCCCGGCTCGCCGCTTCTTCCTTCTTCGTACCCTGCGCTGTGAGATTGGCCTGTGTTGTTGTCTCAATGTACTCGATCTTTGCTTTCCAGTCTGGTGATGCAATGTTAGGATAGGGTAGCCCGATGACTATGACGCAGCGGCCGAGACGGTCGGAGAAGTTGATGCCTTCTGACATTTTGCCGCCGACAACGCTGAGAAGTAGAGCTCCTTTTCCGTTTCTGCCGTCGCCTAGAATGGCAGTGGTGTATTCTTCAAGTACCTCGTCACTCGATCCGCCTCGGGTCTCCTTGAACAACGCTTTGCGTGTACCCAGTCGGTCCCATACTGATTGGGTATTCCCACCCTGGCACTTTTGCCATGTCGCGACAACCTCATCGAGATAACCGTAGCTGGGGAAAAAGATGACTACACCGTCGGGCACAAGTGAGCAGAGGTTTAAAATAGCAAGTCCCAGCTGTGTAATCATTCCCGGATCGCCTCGTCGCTGGAAACTAAACTCGAAAGGCGGCGTTCCTGGACGCGATGATGCCAACGTCCAGACACAGAGACTCTGTGGTGGGATGACGTGTCCGCAGCTCAGTGTTGTCACCTTCTCTGGTCCCAGTGAGGGGAATAGGTGGTCTTTGTAGTCATCAAAGGGAGACATTGTTCCGCCAGCGAGGACTACGGCGCGCGCACTCGATGCGATAGAGGAGAATGCATGAGTGGGCGATAAGAGCAGGTAAGATAATTGTATGTCGGGAGCTGACCCCTTGACCTTTTGGTAGAATATGCGGCCCTCGGAGCTCAGGTTAGTGAGGGCGATGAGAAACGAGACCAGCGTGTGCAGGACGGGACTGCTAGACTTTGGCGCCTTTGTAGATGCGTCCTCGTTCTCGACATGGGAGTTGTAGCTTTCGATCTTGTACGCGAGCTTCGATTCCTGGATGTACTGGATCAGCTCAAACATATTGATCTGGTCAATTCCCTTTGGCCGTGTGAGATCGTTTGGGTCCACGATCCCATGCTCTTGCTACTCAAGTCAGAAGCCGTTTCAATACAGAACCAGGGGGTAGACTTACCTTGAATTTAAGGGCCCCATCCATCCATTCGCTGAGTCCCTCGATCACTCTTCCTACTCTGCCGACATTGACTCGATTGACGCCCTTTAGCTTTTTTCCGAACCTTTTGACGTATACACCCAGCATGCCTCTTCCTCTTCGGAGATCGCTTAGTTTGATCTCAGCTGAATGTACGTTGGCCACGGCGTCCATGATGTTGTGTGCTTCGTCGATGATGACAACACTACCCTCCAACTTGACCCCAAGTGCGTCTCGGGCACTCTTCTGGAGTAACAGGGGATACGGCAATGTTATGATTTCAGCGCCCGGCAGCGCAGTTCGAGATGCGTAGTACGGACACACTGCAAGTGACTTACCAAGGTGGTGTAAGTCTTCGATATCAGGTAGAGTTGCTAAAGCAGAGTCGCGAAACTGATGTGTCTGCGGTAACAAGTCCTCTTTGGGAACAAAGGGACATTTCTTTCCGGTCTTTGGCTGTTGAAGCTCGGCGCAGCGGTCGTTGATGGCCTGGACTGATCCGAGCCGTGAGACCTGAGGGTTGATGCAAAGCCTTTGACGAGATGACAATGGTAGGAGCTTGACTGCTTCTGATTTCGACTCCTCCACTTTGGCTAAAGACGAAGGTAATGAGGGCGGAAACGAGGGACGTCGAAGCTCGGTGATGAATTGCGATAATTGTGAATGAGTTCTTGACGTGTAATAGATCTACTGAGGTTACTACGCTGTAATTCAGAGAAGCTGGCACCGAGGTTCGCACCTTGATCTCCTCCTCCATGATGTCCTCCTTTTCGTCCTGTCTTCCTAAATTTCCCAGGCCAATGCTTGCCAGCACATCTCGGGACTCTTTGCTCAGACCGGATAGGGCATCTTGGGGGCCAATGTCGTGGTCCTCCGGGTCGTCTAGCAACCACTCGGCATCTTCATCCTCTACGCGCGATCGAATGGGCACTACATCTTCCATGCGCCTTCGTTTGCGGGCGCGCTCCTCGAGGGCTTTTTCTTTGAGACGGAGGGCTTCTAGGCGCTTCTCACGTTCTTCCCAACGGGTGACGAGCTCGTCTCGCTTGCGGCGGAGTAGCTGCTCGACCAGCCATGACGGTTCATCTTTGTACGCCTCAGCAGCTGCTTGGATAGTTGCCTCGAACTGGTTTGACTTGTGCTGTCGTAGCCACGTCAAGGATGCGCAGATGAGTGATAGGGATTTCCCCTGTTGGCGTGTTAGTAGGCTAACAAGTCAATTAACAGTGAAGAACAGTCAAATGGCAAAGAATTATGGTCCAGTAACCATCGGCTCTGACACAGCAACGTAGTGTCTTCAAATCACTCATAAAGTAACTTACTGTGCCAGTTGGGCTCTCCAAGATGCCGACTTGTCCGTTGCCTGTCTCCAAGACCTCGTAGACTGCCTTCATGAATTGCTCCTGAACATTGTAAGGCGTATAAGGATGATGAAAGTCGATGCTTTCCAGATTCGCTGTAATTTCCTCCATATCCGCTTGTTCCATTGGGATTCCGAATGAAATTTCCCCTCCGTGTCCGTATCTCACGGCATCGCGTTATGAGAACTCGCGTCTTGAAGCTCTGGCGTAACTGTCCGTCATTGATTGGTGGGGCCACACCGAGCCCTCACCACGGTCAAGCCACGGGGTCACCTGACCCTCTATCAGCAAGGGCAGGCCCCACCAACAGCACCTTCCCACATTTTGAGCATTCTTAGGGTTCTGCTGCCCTCTCGCCTAACAATTTCCAGCTGCTAGCCATTGAAGCCCCAGCGCAAAAACATCACCACCTACTTCCAGCCTTCGACCGTGAATACCGGAAAAGCGACAACACCACAGCCGTCGCCATGCCTACCCGTTTGTCGAAGACCCGCAAGCAGTACGTTATTTCTGTGTGAAATCTTCCTTCGCTCGCCGACCGTCGACCTGCTGCTCGTTGAGAGAGCGCCGTTTCTCAAATACTCGGATTGAAACGCTCCCCTCGTCGGCGGCATGCGCAGAAAGATGAAAAACACCATGCAATCGAGAGAGAGGGAACTTTGATGGGCTGACTTGTTTTCTCTTCTACAGCCGCGGCCACGTTTCCGCCGGCAAAGGCCGTGTCGGCAAGCACCGCAAGCACCCCGGTGGTCGTGGTCTTGCCGGTGGTCAGCATCACCACCGTACCAACATGGACAAGGTTCGATCGACCCGAAAGACGATAGCATCACCAAGAGAGCAAGGAAATGGCTGACTCCCTACATAGTACCATCCCGGTTACTTCGGTAAGGTTGGTATGCGATACTTCCACAAGCAACAAGCCCACTTCTGGAAGCCCATCATCAACCTCGACAAGCTGTGGTCGCTCGTCCCCGTCGAGACCCGCGACGCCTACGTCTCGGGCGAGAAGAAGGACACCGTCCCTGTCCTCGACCTCCTCCCTCTTGGCTACTCCAAGGTCCTCGGAAAGGGCCGTCTCCCCGAAATCCCCCTGGTCGTCCGCGCGCGGTGGGTGAGCCGTCTGGCTGAGAAGAAGATCACCGAGGCCGGTGGTGTTGTTGAGCTGGTGGCATAAGTTTGCCCATCCTTGTGGCTAACGGAGTCGGGGGTCTTGTGGGAAATTGGGAAATCCGGTAAAACCTTGTCAAACTGGGATGAAAAACGTGGTCCACTGCGCTTCCACCTCCCCCGGTATGCCAGAGAGATAACGGTGGAGGGGAGAAGGGGACCTGGGTCGGTCAGCTTCCAAGCATTGCATCAGGGACTCTTGAACGGAGTTTTAACGAAATAAAAATCGATTTTCGCCCATGAACATGACGTTGTGCGTGCGCTGGGAGTCTCGGTAGTGTCGATGTCGACACAATGGCCACTACCAGGATGATACTTGCCGTGCTCGCGGTCTACGAGTACGGGGAAGTTGACGGGTATTGATATTCTGGGCCTCTATGTACGGATATCTAGTAGCCAGCCATCGCGATCAATGACATCTATCAGTCCCCGACACCATGTCCATCAGTTCTATGAATTTATTAAAGTTATTAGTTATGATGGGTGTCATTGCCGCCCTGCTAGCTCTTCATTATACATCCTTTGCTCGGCCTCGAGCTCACCTAGCTGTAAAAAATCGTGCCGAAGCGCATCCTCAGCCGTGATCCTCCTGTTGGGATCCAACTCCATGCACCACTCCAGGAAGGTAATGGCCATCTTCTCATCTGGCGTAAGAGGCTTATCATCACCGCGACATGTGCTCCAGAGGATGATCTTCTCCATCGAGAACCCGCCCTGGCCAACAGTGGGAATTGTGGTTTCAAAGACCGACCCGTGGAGTAGACCAGCGGCCTTCATGCGCTTCGAACCAAAAATTGTGGCGATCTCGATCATGGCTTCAACATCGTCAGCCGAGTTGAAGAAGGGAAAGCGCTTAGATAAGATAGTCAAGAGAATGACGCCCGCAGACCATATGTCGATGGCTGTCGTCTGCTCTGTGCACTTGAATAAGACCTCAGGGGCGCGGAAACCTCTTGTGCCTGCTCGATTGGCGCGCCGAGATGAGCGAGTATCGGACTTGGGATAGCCTGGTTGAAGATTGGTCGAGTTTTGCGCCCAGACCGAGTTGGCCTGGCGATGCTTTCGTACTTCGCGGTTCTCGTGGCAGAGACAGGGCTTGCAGTCAGAGCCTTCCCTCTCGGCAAGGCCAAAGTCAACCAGGACACCGCGCTGGCTCGCCGAGTCGTAGAGGAAGTTGGTGGGCTTGATGTCCCTATGGAGGATCTTGTGATCGTGGACGCTCTTGAGGGCAGTAAAGAGCTCGCGGAGGTAGATGGAGATTTCGGGGATGGACATGTCGCGGAAGTAGGTTCGGAAATCCCCATGGCGGAAGTAGGGGAGGATGGCCACAACCTGGTCGGTCTCCCGAAAGGCTGTAATCAAGGGACACACAGAGGGGCATTGGCGAAGATCGTGGAGGAGTTCGAGCTCGTTGAGGATGCGGGAGGGACTTGAGGTGACGTAGATCTTCTTGATGGCAACATAGCGTGCCTTGCGACGAGGAGGTCGGTGAGACACTGGGCTGTTGTTTGACTTTGGAGGTGGCGTCCACTTTGACGAGTCTTCTTCAAAGTCCCAGCTATTGTCGTAATGGTCGTACATGATGTCCTCAGCCTTGTAGACTGTTGAGAATGTTCCTGAGGGTCTTGTCAGCCTTGTCACGGTAGAGGGTGGTGATCGACGAACCTTCGCCGATGCGCTTGATCAAACGATACCTATTACGGAACCCAGGAAAATCGCTTTGTAACCTGTCCATATCTGCTTGGACACTGCGGTCCACGGCCTCGTCTTCGGATGTGTCTTCTTCTGCCCCTTCTTCTTGTTCCTCTTGAACATCGGGAGGTTGTATTGGTGGTTGTTGTTGTTGTTGTTGAGGCTGGTGATGCTCATGTTGGTGCTGTTGGTGCAACAAATGATGCTGCTGCTGCTGCTGTAGATGGCTATGTTGAACCTGCTCAGGGTCGTCCTCGCCCATTGGCGCAGCATCTTCTGTGCGCTCTTCCTCCGCCATCATCTCTGTATCTTCGGTCCTGATATCTTCGTGGATATCAAAGTGCTTGTCGACATCATGCTGAACTGTGGCATCCATTGCTACTCCCAGGTATCGAGATTTGCGATGTTTCGCCGAAAGATAATCTCGAGCATACAGCACGTCTATGCAGTCAGTTCGAGAATTTGCAGATGAAAACCGAAATACGTAGAGTAGAAAAGACAGGCGAGGAACACGAAGCGAGGCTAAGTGACTAACGTTGAGACGATGGGAGGTTTAGTTTGGAGGGGCTGCATCAAGGCTCGCTTTTGGAGTGTGGCTGCAGGGGTTTGGCAGGCACACAACGCGCTGTATTTTAGTGGGCAAGTGGAAAATGGCGGGGAAGAAGGGTCCTGAGTGGTCGCGTCAAAGAAAACAAAAACAAATCGTTGCCAAGGGGTAATCTCTCCGCCGCCAAATAACCCCCCTCAAGGCACTACATACACCTAATACAACAACAATAATATCACAATCGACGGATCCGGTATTTGACGGCGCACGCGCAATCATAAGTTACGGCTGGAGCAGAGAAACAGATCGACAATCGCGATACTCCAATACCAGATGGTACCCTCTTGATTGTGTCAGCGCTTTCAAATATTGTCCTCATCATCACTCTCTTTTCCGCTTTCTTCCATTCTCCCTGTCGCGCACGCTCCTGCGGCGCTGACAATCATATAGCTCATCATGGATACCATTACCTTCGATCTCAACGATGCGCTCAAGCATTATATGTCAGACCCGGCGAGTATCGCTACACCAGAGGCCGAGGGTGCTCTGTTCGACTGCGAAAATGACCCCGAGTCGCTCACAAACCCCGTGGTAAACTCGGTTTTGAATCCTATCGTCGATGCCGTCGCCGACAACCCCGACGCAATCATGCGCGCTTCCAATATGGATTCGCTACAGTTCCTCCTCAAGTTAGCCCCCATTTCCCTTCACTCCCCTTCTCCTGGAACTTCGACATCGTTGGGACGCGATTCTGAGCTAGTTGAAACTTCCAGATACACCGCACACCTCCCTACCCACGCCCTCAGCAAAATCTTCGACCTCGTCATGAGCGGCCTGAGCACCGAAGCCGACTCCGTCCACAGCGATATCGACTCCCCGGATGAGCAGGACTCGATAGCCCACCACAAGCAGCTCCTCGAGATATTCGGTTTCCTCCTGCAGTGGACCATTGCCGCTGTCGAGACCAAGGCGGCCGAGAAGTCGTCAACAGCACCTGCAGCTCGAGGTCGAGGAAAGGCCAAGAAGGGCGCGACCAAGGACAAGGACGCAGCTTGGGACTCTGCTACACAGCTTCAAGCCGCGTTGGAGGTCATGTGCAAGGTCCTAAAGCTTAAGCTCTCCAAGATCTTCCTCACCACGAGTGAGAGAGACACCTTTATCGGACTCCTTACCCGACCAGTCTACATGGTTTTAGAGAGCGAGCAGCGGGTCAAGGCTACCACGATCCGAATGCACTGCTTCAAGGTCCTTTGCATCGCTGTCAAGCATCACGGTCACGGATACGGTATGTAACGGCGAGGTTTGTCTTCGGAGCAAAGGCCCCAAGCTGACAAGTGATAGCTGCGCAAATCAACATCATCCAGAATTTGACCTACTTTGAGCACTTATCGGAACCTATGGCCGAGTTTCTACATATTCTAGCCGAGACTTACGACTATCCCCAGCTAGCTGACGAGGTGTTGCGGGAAATCAGCAATAAGGAGTTCAACTCGAACGATACCCGAGGACCCAAATCGGTGTCTTCTTTCATCGCCAAGCTATCGGAGCTGGCACCGCGGCTGGTGATTAAGCAGATGACGATGCTCGCGAAGCAGCTGGACAGCGAGGTGAGACTAACTGATCGTTACTTAATTTCTTCTCTAACATCACTAGTCTTACACCCTTCGATGCGCCCTTATCGAGGTATGCGGAAATATGGTTGCCCATCTCAGCAAGCAGGATGAGCGTAGCGAGAACCACAAGTCTCAGCTCAATGCCTTCTTTGATGTTTTGGAAGAGCGTTTCCTCGATATCAACCCATACTGCCGATGCAGGACCTTGCAGGTCTACATGCGGCTCTGCGAACTCGACCAAAAGTTCCCCAAGAGACGCCAAAAGGCCGCTGAGCTCGCCTGTCGAAGTCTTGAGGACAAAAGCAGCAACGTAAGGCGTAATGCCATTAAACTGATTGGAACACTCATCAAGACTCATCCTTTTACTGTGATGCACGGAGCTCAACTGTCGAGGAAAGAATGGCAGGCTCGTTTGGACAAGGTCGAGGAAGAGTTGAATGCGTTAAAGCCGCCGCCTGGTATGCCGGGATTTGGAGGTGATCAGGCAAACACCACTGTCGACAACACACTTCTGGACGATGCGACACAGGTTGGCTCCCCTGAGAAACCTAAGGTGATGTCCGAAGAGGACAAGGAGGCTGCCATCAAGAAGGCACAAGAGGAGGCTGCCACGAGCGAGGCTATTGAGAAGCTCACTCTAACCAGGAGGTACTATAACGAGGCACTCAAGTTTATCGACGTCATTCATGATGCGACTGGTACGATCTGCCAGCTGCTCGGCTCAAGGAATAAGAGCGAGGTTATCGAGGCCATTGACTTCTTTGAGGTCGGAGACGCCTATAACATCGAGCAGAACAAGGTGGGCATCCGGCGCATGCTTCGCCTCATCTGGACAAAAGGCAACAGCGACGAAGGTAAAGGAGTCCAGACGCACCTGATCGACTGCTACAGGCGACTGTTCTTTGAGGCACCCGACTCGTTTAGTCCCAACGATGCCGCCAACTACATTGCGCGAAACATGATTAGTCTTACCTTTGGTGCGACACCTGCAGAGCTCACCTCGCTTGAGCAACTACTCGCGACGATGATGAAGGGCGGAATGATTCCTGAGGTTGTCATCAACAAGCTGTGGCAGGTCTATGGCGTCCAAAAGCGGGAGATTTCGAGGACACAGCGACGAGGTGCCATCATTGTCTTGGGAATGCTGGCTACTGCAAACCCCGAGATTGTGGTGGGCGAGATGGAGACCATGCTTCGAACCGGCCTTGGGATGTATGGGCGTAACGACCTCCAGCTTGCCAAGTTTACCTGCATCGCTCTCAGGAGGATAAACCCGACAGGGCGACAGGCTAAAGACTCTACTGTCAAGTTCTCACGCTTGCCAAACGACCATGCGGTATCGGCTAGGCTAGCCGCCATCACTGATGTGCCCTCGGACAGCAAAGAGTGGTACGGCTTGGCAGAGCAGGCTATCAGTGCCATCTATGCCATCTCCAAGCACCCCGATACACTATGCTCAGACATTATCCGACGAAAAACTCGACAAGTCTTTGGCCAGCCCCAGTCTCGACCGTCTTCACAGCCTGGCTCGCGACCTGGTTCACGAGACGACAACAAGGCGGCCCTAGCTGCTGACCACACCGTCACTCAGGATGAGAAACCTAAGAAGCGTGACAACGCGATTGCATTATCTCAGCTACTTTTCATCGTTGGGCACGTGGCCATCAAACAGATTGTTCACCTGGAACTATGTGAACTTGATTTTAAGCGCAGAAAGCAGGAGAAGGAGAAGCTGGCAGGAACCAAGACGGACAAAGATAAGGAGGAGGCCGACGAGCTAGACCTTATCGGTGGCACATCGGAAGACGACTTCACAGAAGCCATGGCCCATATTCGTGAGCGAGAGCTTCTGTATGGACCCAACTCCCTGCTGGCCATATATGGTCCTCTCGTCTCCGAGATCTGCGCCAACAATACGACATATGCCGACAAGGGCCTCCAGGCGGCGGCGACACTGTGTCTCGCAAAGCTCATGTGCGTATCCGCCGAGTACTGCGAAGTCAACTTGCCGCTGCTCATCACCATCATGGAGCGCTCACCCGACGCTACGGTCCGGTCCAACGCCGTCATTGCTCTGGGCGACATGGCCGTGTGCTTCAACCACTTGATTGACGAGAACACCGACTTTTTGTACCGTCGCTTAGCGGACAATGACGAGATGGTTAAGCGGACATGTCTGATGACATTGACGTTCCTGATCCTGGCTGGCCAGGTCAAGGTCAAGGGTCAACTCGGCGAGATGGCAAAGTGTCTGGAAGATGAGGACCGCAGGATAGCAGATCTGGCAAGGATGTTCTTCACCGAGCTCAGCACCAAGGACAATGCGGTCTACAATCACTTTGTGGACATGTTTAGTCTGCTGAGCGCTGGAGAGAACATGAACGAGGAGAGTTTCCGCAGAATTGTGCGGTTCCTACTCGGGTTTGTCGAGAAGGTGAGTTCCCTAACACTGAGATTCCACATCGAGACAACAGTAGTGACTGACCTGTCAACCAGGATAAACACGCCAAGCAGCTGGCCGAGAAGCTCGCGGCACGTCTCAGCCGGTGCGAGACGGAGCGACAATGGAACGACGTCGCCTTCGCCTTGGGGATTTTGCAGCACAAGAACGAGGAGATTACAAAGCTGGTGTCGGAGGGATACAAGATGGTCAGTTCGGCGGCCTGAGGTTCGTCTTGCTAGATGTCTTTATAGAATCCTGGAAAGCCGGAGTCTGGATTGGGTTGTGACGATGGCATGAATGATTAAACATGTGAGATGGGAACGTAATAACGAATATAGACGGTTACATGATGCGGGAGTATGTTCCCTTATCGCAATATTGATACCAGTTTCTTTGACCAACTGTGTAAATTTGTGATCCCATCTACTTTCGAGATCCGTGTTGGTTAGTGCCTTTGTCACCGCGGGTCTTTCACCAGTGCCCGCGAGTAACAATCACACTAAACCACCCAACAATCCTCTTTTTAGTCAAGTAGGAGGCCGTGAAGATGCAAGTATTGTTGCAAAGGATATTTTCAACGGCTGATTTGTTTGAATTGCCCCGGAGTCCCCCAATATATGCCGGAATGTGGTGTGTTCTACGTTGGTCTAGGGTAAATCTGAGTGGCATGACGCGCCACGAGCTTCGGCTGAGGCCACCTCACATTTGCGAGGCATCGTGACTCGCTACGCCCCACAGAAACCAATGTCCAAGGTGACAGCCTCGGGCATCAGCCTCCGCAAATACCAAGGGCGAGTCGAGAAAGAAACAAGTCCCTTTCCAACAAGAGAAAGAGAAAATGCCATCATATTATATCAGTACTTCTTTGTTGCTGGATGCAGGGGAAAAGCATGAAAGAACGGGTTATTTGCCTAGTCTAACTAGTAGCTAAACTAAATAAAGAACTTGGCGTGGCTTTGATGAATGATGATGTGACTGAGCAGGGGAGCTGGAGCTCGAGAAGGCGCTGTTGCTGATCGGGGTTGACCCCTCTCAAAAGTACAAAAAGGGCGGGTCTTCCCTCCTGTTTTCACGGCAGTTGCAACCGATTATACCGGTAGGACGACGACCAATCTGATCCTAATTGTACTTGACTGGTAGGTACCTTTCTTTACCTGGCCCTGGATTACCTCTCTACCTGGCACCGGTAGTGTATCTGAGCGGCGCATGTTGTCTGTATTGTTTCTTGAGTTATCGCTGACAGCTTGTAACTAATTCAGTTCTGATCAAGGTACGGAGTCGTTGCACGTCAAACGAAAACTATCCTTATCTTCCTGCATACAACATCTCCGCGCTTTATTAAGGTTGCGTGACGACAAATACGCCCCTCTCTTTCACAAGCTTCTGTTGCATTATCAATTGGAGTCTCGCAGAGTCTAGAGTTGGAAGCGTGCTCTTGTCTTTTCTTTTTCTTGTTGATCCGGTTAATCGGGAACAATTAAGAAACCCACATTCTTACTCGGGCTCTGTTGCATTCCTCTTGGATTAGCAGAACATTCGGATATAGGTACATCACCTTGTTAACTCTTCCCTGAAGCTCGGACCATTCATCGCGATCGCAATATCGCAATCGCAAAGCTCCATCAAAGAAACCCGGAACTTGCTGCGCCACGACTCGTGCGCCGCACTTACCTTTCCCCGTCCTCCGATTAGTGGGCATATACACCCACGTGACCGGTCCTGCAGCATTCTCCGCGATCCGTTTGCAGGTAGCAGCTGCGCGCTGCTGCAGCTGTGAGCTCAGCGTGCCAAGTGCGTCACCTCCGTGCAAGCTTTCCTTGACATCACCAGCCACCAAAAAGCAACGCATCACGAAAAGAAGGGGCTTGAATAAATCAAGAGCATTCATCTGCGCTGTGCTTACAATATCGAACAAGATCCATTGAGACTCTTTGGCGACGTTGACGCGATCCTCGGCTCACGATCTGCACGTGCAACATATCGAGCTTATCCTTCTTGTGTTGAGCGACGTCGCGCGCTGAACTACATCACCTCATCGCGCTGTCTCTTGGTGAGGCCATGGGCTTGAGTGGAGTGCCTGCGCCGAGAAAGATCAAGAGAAGGGGAGCTTTCTAGGTACGTCTTTGTCGCGATCGTGCCGAAGCCGGACTGGGCCAACTGCGCCATGGTACCAAGTTGATCAACGTATACTAACATTTGTGATTCATCTGCAGAGGCATATTATTACCGCCACAAAGAACCTTTTCCTACAACATCAATATCGATATCGACAAACCCTACAATGTACGACAAAGTCATCCCGCTAGGCACGCGCCTGCACTATCCTATTACCATCACCAAGCTCCTCAAATCTGCCGGCGACACAATCAAGAAGCAGGAGAGCATATTCGAATACAAGTTTTCCTGGAAACGCAAGATCAATGACGACACCTGGAACGACGAAACTACATATACTGAGTTCGACAGCCCTGCCGAGGGCATACTGAAACAATGGCGCATCCATGAGGGCCTGGAAATCGCGGCCGATGTGCCCTGCCTGATGATCGAGGAGTCGTGCGGCCATGAGGTTCAGGTCGGGGGTCTTTGTAGTTTGTGCGGCGCTGACATGACCGAGACGAACTGGGCGAGCGAAGAGCGCGATACGGATCGCGCCATGATCAACATGGGGCACGACCAGCGGGTTATGAAGGTCAGCGAAAACGTTGCCATGAGAGCCGAGCACGAGTCGCAAAAGCGGCTGCTGCGACAGAGGAAGTTGAGTCTCGTCGTCGATCTGGATCAGACCATCATCCATGCTTGTATCGAGCCAACCATCGGCGATTGGCAGCGCGACCCATCGAACCCCAACCACGAGGCTGTCAAGGATGTCAAGAGCTTCCAGCTCAACGATGACGGCCCTCGGGGCCTCGCAAGTGGTTGCACTTATTATATCAAATTACGGCCTGGGTTGACCGATTTCCTCGAAGAAGTGTCTAAGATGTACGAGCTGCACGTCTACACTATGGGCACACGTGCCTACGCCCAAAGCATTGCTCGAATCGTCGACCCCGACAACAAGCTGTTTGGGCATCGTGTCATCAGCCGTGATGAGAACGGCAGCATTACCTCTAAGAACCTGCAGCGTCTATTTCCAGTCAGCACGGATATGGTGGTTATTATCGACGACCGAGCTGACGTCTGGCCGCTGAACCGACCGAACCTGATCAAGGTGGTGCCCTATGACTTCTTCAAGGGTATCGGTGACATTAACTCGAGTTTTCTGCCCAAGCGGCAGGACGTCTTGCCAACGCTCAAGCAGAAGCCTGCGGACCCGGATACAAAAGCACCCCCGAAGGCGTCACCAATGGATGAGCTTGTTAAGATGAGCAGTGGGAACGCGGCTAGCCTGACAATCCAGACCAAGGAGCAGGTGAAGACGTTGGAGAAGCAGCTCAAGGATCGACCACTGCTGCACATGCAAGAAGAGCTGGACAAGGAGGATGGATCGCAGGAGACGGAGAATGGCGACTCATCGCCGCATGGCCACCATCGCAACCTACTCGTCGACGACGATGAGGAGCTCATCGCCCTCCAGGACCACCTTACGGATCTACACACATCATTCTACGAGACATATGACCGGCGACGAGCGGAGCGAAGACAGTCAGAAGGGACGCACCCACCCGCACACAGCAAAACAAAGCGGAGGGCATCTGTGGACGACGGAGTGGACCTGTCTATGGTCCCAGATGCCGGCGATATCCTCGACGAACTCAAGTCAAATGTCCTTTCTGGTCTCGTGATTGTGCTGTCTGGTCTTGTGCCCCTGGGAGTCCAGGTGGAGGAGTCGGAGATTGGGATGCAAGCACAGAGTTTTGGTGCCCAGGTCCTCGACACGATATCAAAGCGAGTGACGCATCTTGTCGTTGCTTCATCGCGCCCACGGACAAGGAAGGTGCAGCAGGCGGCTAAGATCCCTAACATCAAAATTGTGAACCAGAACTGGCTTACCGACTGCCTTAGTCAATGGCGACGGCTGGACGAGCGGCCTTATTTTCTAGAAGTCCTTGACGCTGATCGTGAGAAGGGGGAAGACGACACTACGGAGGTAGCATCGGAGGCAGGAGGAACAGTGGACGATGAAGCGGGCCAGGAACTAAAGGATTTTGACTGGGGTGAGGCGGAAGACGAACTGGCTGAGTTTATGGATGACGACGATGAAGATGACGAGAGTGTCGCCGATACTACTGTCAGCTCTGACGCCGAGACAACCGACACGGAGAGCGTTGTGAAGCAGGGCGTCAAGCGAAAAGCCGACGCCGACGAGTCTGACGATGATGGTGCATCAACGATGGGTGAGAGCATTCTTGCCAAGAAGCAGCGAGTGGCACGGAGTCGAGGTGCATCGACATTGCGGGCAATACATACGCCCAACGGCGAGGACGCAGACGAGGAGGCAGTGAGTCTACCCACGCCGGGACCGACGGGAGACGAAGGGATGGAGGATAAGAACGGATCGCAGGTGATAAACCCGGACGAGGGTGATGACTTTGACGAGGATGAGCTGGAGCGAGAGCTGCTGGCTGAGCTGGAGGCTGCTGGAGACTAGAATGGGAGCCCGCGGGGGTGGAGTATCATGGATAGCTGGGGAAAATAGCGCGATTTAGAAGCTGAGTACATGTCATGGCAGGCAAGGCGAGGGAGTTTATCTTGTATATCTGTGTAGTTAGTATACCCCCGATGAGGCATGGGCAATCAAGTCGATTTAGCCATTTGGTAGGATGATGCGTGATGTCCATGAGGATGACCGATTGGCGGATGTCCTGGGGTTCATCTCGCTTGATAGCTGTATCATTGTGTATTTGTTAGTCAAATGTCGGTATTCCTTCGTTGTCTCTGTCGACAACTATCTCCCTATGACCTTTACACAACGTCTGGGTCCGACATATTCATTCACCTCGACATTTCATACATCTGTTTATCGATCAAGAGCTACGGTGGTTTCGATCCCGAGAAGGATGTTGATGATCTCTCTGGAAAAGGTAATTCTTGTTACTGGCGGTAAGACAGCCTCTCCATCACTGTTTTTGTTAACCCTATTGAGTAGCAGCTTGCTATGACGAATGGGCAGTAATTGCAGCCAGCGCTGTGAGTTGAACAGGATATCGTTAATACCGCGAGACTCCCGGCTCAATCTGATATCTTTCTTGCGCAATTTGGCTATGGCGTTAGTTGCGAGGCCGTGAGATGGTTGGAGCCGCGAGTCAAGAGAACACCGTCAATGCCTTGATTCCCATCTCGATTCCATAGCTAAGAGGCAAAGAAGCCACTGATTGACAGATACATATATACACACAACAGTCCAATCCCCGTCTCCTCCTCTAGTTTGTGGTGGGAGGAGGCGTCACAGCAAAGGTTGGCCGCACGAATCTAGTAGCACAAGTCAGCACCCGGGGGACACAAACGTGGGGGGAGAGGAGAAGTACCGGTCGCTGTTGTAGACCTTGGCGTTGTCGCCTAGCAGCTCCTTCTCGCGCTGCTGGTCGGCCAGGTAGCGGCGCACCTGGTCGCGGTCCTCCTCGGCCTGGAGGAGGGGGATGAGGTTGATGCGAGCCCACATCTTCTCACGGCCGAGTTCGCTGGGGACCGAGTGTTAGTATATCGAGAATGGCTTGATCGTGGGTAGACGTACTTGGCCTCTCGCATGCCGTGGATCAGCCTGTACCAGCCGTAGCTCATGACGGCGCCCATTCCGAGGAGGAGGATGCCGGGACGGAAGCCCCTTGCGGGGAGGTTTCGCTGTTGAGGGTCAGCGGTTGTCTATGTCTAGTCCTCCGAGTCGAATCCAGCTCTTGATGTGTCTTGGCGCCCATCCCTTGCTCGTATCGCTGTCGTCCGCTTGCTCAGGGAGAGCCTTCGATTCATCCCTCTTCCAAGCCCAATTGACCACTCCAACACCACGCTCCCCTCTCCTAGTCCATCCCGTCTCATCCACCCAGACGTACCTTGTACTGGACGGGCTCGTACCCGCCCCGAGGGGGCATATCTTGAGGCATGCTGGGCTAAAGGGTTCGCGCTGGTCGTGGATCGATCAATTGGCGTGTCTGCGTCGTTATGTCGCTATTCCCAATGGTTCCCTCGTGCGGGCGATCGTCGTGGTCGGGCGATTGGAGTCTTGAGGTGATTGTTTTGCCGGGAAGCCGATGGAGAGTGTGGAAGGACTTGGTGATTACATAAGGCGGGAAGCTTGACGTTGCAGCCGGGGTTAGTCTAGAGCCGCCAAACCAAGTTGGGCTGCCAAGGGGATGACATAAGCGGAGCAGCCAGTAGATTCGCCTGCATTACCAAAGGATCTTGAAGCCATCACCAACTGTCATGCGATGTGTTTTACCAGGTCGCTACAGTTAGTTCTGATTAGCTCTCGTAACTCTTAGACCGTTACTGACGGCAAAAGTGACTTTGTTTGGTTACGACTAGGGTGTCTTCAGTGAGTCCTCCCTACGTGGAAAAGGCAATATGAAGAGATATCCAAAATATCGGCTCTGAATATGTATCGCTATCATCTAGAGCACCAATGTCTAGTTATGCCTATCCAAGGTAGTAGTATCCTAGCTAGCCATGTGGGTGAATAAAATACCGGTCAGTAGCTACCTCGTACTCAGTAAAGTAGTATAATCTTATCCCAAGAGAGCTACAGAAGGCTATACAAACCTCAATATTAGTTAGTGGTTTCCCAACGACTAAAACATCCTTAGGTCAATTGCAGAAGAGGCTGGGATAATAGACCGCCTCTTCGCCGTCACCCGTGTGCCAGCATCCAGACCAAGTCACCCTTTCATTCCAATTCTATTAAACCAGCGCTCTAGGCCTCAATGGCCGTGTCCTAAAATCTCATCACGCAAAATACAAGAATAAATTGCAAACAATGCTGCATCATGTCGTAACGGATGACCTTGGCAAAGCCTGGCTCGACAACGATCCCTCGCTGCCCGTACCCAGGCGCCCCAACCCATCGCTCAGTCTCTGTGTCACCAAATCTGGATCCGGCTCGTCTCTCCCCACAAATGTCCAGCTCTCCTCCGTGTCGTCGTCTTCGCCTGCGTCGGGCTGTGCGTTCTTGCCAGCCTTGCGCTTGATGAGGGTCTTGGCGTACTCCAAGTCGCGATAGATGCACTGAATGGCACTGTCAACGCCGGTTTCCTACAGCAATATTAGCAACAACATCTGTGGCCTAGGACAATTGTCTTACACTGCGAATCTTCTCGCCAAGGATGCGGGCCTTGACGATCATACGTTCGTTCCGGGTTACTTGCCAGAGCGCCCGCCCGAAGCTGTTGGTTCCCCATTTCCGGACTGCAACTCCAACTCCAAGGTCCTCAACCCTACCAGCAAAGAAGTGCTGGTCTCCAAAGAAAGGCCTGATAATCGTTGGGATGCCCGCGCGGAGACTTGCACCCGTGGTACCAGATCCGCCGTGATGTGCAGCGGCATCTATTTGGCTGAACAGCCAGTCGTGCGGCGCCGACTTGATGACATGGATCTCCGGGGGCATAATAGGCTCTACAGCTCGCGGTTTAGCCGGGTCCTCCTTGGAGGAGATACGATCTGACCAGCCCTTGGATAGGATGCATCGAACGTCCGCCTTGTGCACAGCGTCAATGACCTCTTGCGTCATCTTGGCCGGATCGTTGACAATGATGGACCCGAAGCCGACGTAGACCAGTTTCTTGCCGTCGGCTCTCGCCTTAGCGATGAAGTCCTCAAGCTCTTGAGGCGGTTTCCAATCGCCAGCCTCACTCAAGAACCAGTAGCCCGTCACCCGAATCCAATCCGAAAAATCCAGCGGCGGAGCAACAACACTCGGGCTAAAGTTGTATAGAAACGGCACCTTGTTTGGCTGCATCTTCTCGAGGTTCGTGTTGGGTAGGCCAAGGGTCTTGTTCCTCCAGCGATTCACCTGGTACGCAGTGGCCTTCCAGAAGATGTTGTCAAACATGACGTACGTCATATAATTGTAGGCTCCTCCCCTCTTGTGCTCGGGCGTGATGAAAGCGTGAGGGTACGCTCTCGTCCTTGTCCAGGGCATCGTGAAGGCCCTAAAGTACGGAATACCAAGCTTCTCCGCAATGTGGATGCCAGCCATTGCCGAAGGAGACTCGATGAGCAGCTCCGATCCCTCGCAAGCCTTGTAAGCAGAGTCAAGAAGGTCGTCAAGCCATCCTCGGAAGGTCGAGTTTGCCTCGCGGAGGAATGCCCAAGTAAAGGTGCCATTCTCGATGCAGAGCCGCATCAGCTCACTGGGGTCGCCCTCCACTCGAGCGAACTCGATCCCGTGCGACTCAACCCAATCTTGGAATTCGGCGTGGGTAGCGATTCGAGGCTTATGACCTTCGGCGAGGAGGCCTTTGCACAGCGCAATGTATGGCTGAACATCGCCCCGAGAGCCAATCGTGAGACACGTAATTTTCATCGGATGCTGCGGCTTGAAAGCGAGAGTGGACGAGTCTGCATCGTCAAAGAGGATCGTCGGAGCATTGGACACTGCAGAAGTCTCGTGAGGAAGCTCGAGCTCGTGGTCTGCGAACTCGTCTTGTCGCGCTTCTTTTAGAGCATCGCGCTCAGCAAGTGCAGCCTCCTCATCTTCTTGTTCTTCTTGATTAAGAATCCCAGACTTCTCGAGGTAGCGGTTTGTCTCTAGGAGCTGCAACAGAGTGACCGCGCAGTCGTCTCTGATTCCAGGACTCGGAAACTCGAAGAACAGCTCCTCGTGGCCGCGGATAACGACAGTGAGACCATACTGGCCGATGCGATAACCTTTTTCCTTGTGAACGGTTTCCACATCTTTCAGAGGCAAGATGAGTTTCGTTCTCGTGCCAGGTAGCAGGCTTCGGAAACAAAACGAGCGATCGCTGACGTAGAACTTTCCATACAGGGGCAAGACTCTCACAATATGCCCAAAGTATGTCGCCAAGAGCTTCTCCGACTCTGGCAGGGCAAAATGCGCACGGAAACGTTCCATCATGTGCTGTACCTTTTCATCTGAATCGGTGCCGGCTTCATCATCGTCAGCCCTGAGCCCAGACGGCTCGTCGTAGTGACGGTGTCCTCCCTTCCACATCCCCTGCACCTTCTCGACGTAGCCCATCGACTCGGTCGCGACGAGGGAGCCCATGCGTATGGTATGTTTGCTGAGATACTCGCCAATTGCATTTGCTCGCTGTAAAGGATATGCGCCAATCTTGGTGATGCTTTGTAATGTAGGCGTCGCAGACCGCTGGTTTTCATGTAGTTCATCGTGTTTTCCTCGAAGAGAGCCAGTCGTAGCAGCGTGGACCATGTGATGCGGGTGCTGCAGGTTGGAGCTCGAGTTGCGGGGTGTCTGCTTGTCTGGTGAATCTCGTTTTCGACTTGCTGACGCCGACCTTCGCATCGTCGGGCTGTGGAAGACCTCGCTTCCTCTGAGGATCTGACTCGCAGATGGATCTTCGAAAGACGAGGGTGACAGGGTAGAGAGACTTGGATCATCGATCGAAGACTGGAGGAATGATTCCCCAGAGTCTATCTTTGGTGTCGTCGACCCTTCTTGACGCCTGTAGCTCGCCGACCGTCTCATTCCACTAAAGCTCCGTCGCGGGCTGGCATCTCTGAGAGAGCTTGTGATGTCGACACTCTTTCGGCTAAATTGTCGGAAAGCGTCAAAACTTGACCGCGGTGCATCCATGCTTGCGCGCGGACTCAGTTGACTGGGTGAATGAGGCGACAGAGGTGACATAGGAGACAATGTCGCCTTGACTGGCTCCGGGAGTTTGGCAGTGCGCATCTTATTAACCTGAAGGCTTCGTCTGTTTGCTGCCATCGACGTTCGGGCTGATGGGGGCTGTGAGTTCTCTCTTTCGTCGCGACTGGATATCACCTTATCCCCAGAGCGGCCCCCGGACGAGGCATCTTCGATGAGAATCTTTAGAACGTTGATGGCTTCCTTGCCAAAGCTAAAGAAAGAGAAGAAGTACTGTAATTGTTAGTCTACGATACAGCAGGGTGATTTTAAGGGGACACACCTCGTCAACAGCGTAGGTCTCGTCGTTGTCTATAACACGTATCTTGCAAGTGTCCGCAAACTCAAGCATCTGAGTGTCTTCAATGTCGATCACATTCTCAATCGGCAGCGATATCTTGACGCTGTCTCCATCGTTATGGCTCCGGAAAATGACCCTCTGGAGACTCTTGACCCATTCATTAGCACTGGGCGCGCTGTCGGCCCTGAAATTGTACGTTCGATGGCGGGTCACAACGGCAAAATGAACACCGTGCTTGTCCTTATCGGTGACGTTCGCCGTGATACCGTAACGGAGATCAATCTGACCCTGAGGAAAGTAGAGGTCTGTAGAATTGCGATAGTATGTAAGGACATCACCCTTGAGCCGGAACCAGTATCGGTTGTACTTGGGGTTCCGCTTGCCACTTTTTGATAGGTATCCCGACTTGGCTGCGTCGTGCTGTAGACCTTGTCAGTGCTATGCTTCAAGCTCTCCGAAACCGACATACCGCTTTTCTGGGAAGATAAGCATAGAAACAAATGTGCTTCGATGTGATATACATGTATCCTTGGAGAAGAGCGCTTTGCAACAACCAACATGGGTACTCTAAGAACGGAGTTAGTAAGCTCCAACAGCAAAAAAGTGAGAAGACAGATCGAGAACGACGGACCTTCGATGACCTGCTCTGGACTATCGAACTCAAAGATTTCCATCAATCTTTTTGCTAGCGGAGACAGGTCTTGGCCGTCGCTGGACCGACTAACGTCTGACGACAGTCTTTCTAGATCGAAGCTCGGCCGGAGCAGCATCTCTGCTTTGGCTTCGAGCATTCTACCCATAACGGGTGCTTGCCGACCGTGACTATCGTGGCGGGTAATAGCAAGAGCAGGAGGACTTGAGAAATCGCTGTGACTGGCGTCGCTTGACTCGCCGGCCGCCTCAGCCTGGGCGGACAACCGGCTAGAGTTTCGCTTAGACTTTGAGCGAAGTTTGGGTAACGCAGGTAAAGATCTCAAAAGCTTGTGTTCTGAGAGTTTCCTCCTGCGACTGCTCTTGTCTTTGCCCGCTGGCTTCAATACGGACGTCTGTGAGATACCCTGGGACGGAGCATCTTGCTCCTTATTAGACTCATGTCCTTCCTCCTCATCGCTACTCATGCCATCGAAGCGATCGTTGAAGTCGACTCGTGAGCCCGCAGCTGCGATCAAGCCAAAGATGCTCTGGTTCATGTTCATAAACATGGGCGGGCCTTGTGCCGGTGCGTCTTCCTCGTCGGCGGACTCATCGCTGTCTCGCAAGGGTTCGGGAAACTTGCTTGATGCTATAGTCTCTTCCCGTTGCTTCTTATGGAGCTTCTTGCCCACACGTTTCTTCACATCGTCATCGTCGACGTTGGCGGAAACGGGAGCGGCATCGGACGAAGAGGCCATGATGGCCGTGGACGACCGGATGGAGCGGGGCGATGAATGGATGAAACGCAACAGTCGGTCGAGCTGTGTCTGTGATGGACTATCGAGGCTGAATTATCGGATTGTGCGCGCGGAGCCTTCGGAAATGAGACCTAAAGATGAAACACACTTTGCGAGGCGAAAAAATGGTGTAGGATCGAAGGTCAAGGTACTCGTGAAGTCGTAGTGATAGGCCCTGTTTGCGCCGCAAGCAGCCAAGCGTACCTAAGCTATCGCAAAGGAACAGCAGGACTCGACGTCGATGCCCCTCCACTGGGTCAATCCCGATGGATTGTATACAGCCTTGAAGGGCGATCAAGGGGGCACAGGCACGAGAGCTAGACTTAGGTGCGACGACGTAATCGAGAGGCGCTGCGAGAAAAAAGGACGTGATGTGATGACAAGATCGAGGTTGGCAATGGTGTGAAAGAAGTCGCATGGACAGGCAGCGATAAGACATGGCATTTCCCGATAGGGAAGGAACCCTGAAGGTGACTTCACCTCGGGGTAAGGCAGTTTCAGTGGGCCCCTTCCGCCTGCCGCTATCAGATCCAGGCCTCTCCGGGCTATCCGTCCACTAAAACCCCGCTGAAGCTACTCCGTACAGGCAGCCCCCCTGCCTTGTCGAGGAGTTCCCCTCTCATCCAGTCCCAGGGGGCGTGCACGGCATAGGTGGCCTTTTATTGGCCATTGCTTTATCGATAAATAAATGACGACGCCTGTGGGGCAGGCGTTCAACGCCGTGAGCGGATCACATGCACTGAGGTAACGGCTGACGAGGAAAACACGCCCAGGCTTATTGGATAAGGTGACCTTGAAACCTGTCAGTCTTAACATAGATAATCACATGTCGCTGTTCATCTCTGATATCCGTCATTTCTGATATCCGTCATTTCTACTCATTCTGGGACGGTGCCTGGCTTGGAGAAGCGCCACTGACATTATTGTCACTTGGCGTAAAGAGGGACGGCACGTGGAGTTAAACATGATCAACTGAGACTGTTGAATGCTTGGTTTCATGTGCTTCTGGACATGGTAATTTGAAACCCAGTATCCGTACGGATACAGTTTCTCCAACTTCATGTTATGCATTGCTACTTTTACAAACGCCACCTATTAGCTTCCGCAGCTAAGCCAGTGTCCTTATACTTCAGCTATAAACCAGAACTCCCGCTTAAGCAAAGTATATTTCGTACAGTTCCCCTCGAGTCAATCGAAACAACAGCAACTACTGCCAGAAACAGAGCTTCCCGCTTGCGGTTGCGCCGGCGACCCAGTCCAAAGTTGGGTGGAAGTGAGCGACGGCTGGCACAGCAGAGATGCCATCGCCACCAAGCTGAGCTAGCTGGCTTCCGTCGGATGCAAAAACGTCGACGAAACGATTCATGTTGCCAATGACGAACTTCTGGATGCCATCGTGTGGTCGCTTTTGCCACTGGGGCTTTAGTATAGTGACCCATCGGCCAGTCTGATTGTTATGCGGCACTCTATATGTTGGCTCCATGGCCTTTGCATTGATGTCATGCCCCGCCTTCCACGATCCGGCGTTGGCAAAGTTGTATATCTTGATTGTGTCGTCGTAGGATGAAGTCGCAATCTGACCGCCAGCGCTCCACGATGCATGTGACACGGACAAGCGGGATTCATGCTCGCCCAGGAGGGCAGGATGCCTGAGATCGCCTTTTCCGGTGATCTTTCGCAGATCCCATATCTTCAGCGTCCGGTCCAGGGAAGCAGTAGCCAGCAGATGAGGATGCAAAGGATGGAGAGAGAAGCCGCCAATCTTTTGCTCCGACAAATTCCAGATCTCGGCGTCATCCGAAGTTCTCACGTCGTATCGACCTACACCTCCATCAAGTGTCGAGAAGAAAAGGAGGCTGGGCTCCGAATCAGCCATGTCGAGAGCTGATATGGGTAGCTCGTCGTGCTCGTCCGTCGGTGCCCACACCTGGACCGACGTCTCCTTAGCTAAGTCAAGTTTCCTTATCGAAGAATCGTAAGAAGAGGTGTAGACGGAGTTGGACTCATGTGGCGAGAATACAAAGGATGAGATGGTGCGCGAGTGAGTATTGAAAGCAGAAATGACAGGGTCAGGAATGCTGGCATCCTCGTCATCGTCTTCGACATCTGGGAGTGTCTGTGAAGCGTCAAAGACGCCCATATTACCCTCCTTGTCACCTGCGAAGACGAGCGGTTTCGATTCGATAGGATGGAAGCCCAGAGCGTAGGCGCGTTGCGGGGTGATCTTGATGTCTGGTTCCGAAATTAGTAACAGCGATCCGATAGATAGCATGCGCATGCGGCTTACCGTTGGGGGCCCATTGCTCGTAGAGGTTGAGCCCACCCATTCGTAACCTCAGATCTTTCAGGCCCTTATCTGTCGTCTCCCTGACGTCGTCTTCGGTGAAGGTGCGCACGCCGGGCTGTGCGCCGCGAACGATCCCCTTGAGACCATCAACGCCGGCTAGCCACTTCTTGCCTTCGACCGCGATATCACCAAGACTCAGGTCTCCAGCGACCCTGAGCCTCTTTGCTTTGGCTTGCTCTGCGGCCGCTTCCACCTCAACCTCTAATTTTCGCTTGAGCGTGTCATTGTCCGCCTCGAGGCCTGCCAAGCGCGAGCTTTGTCGTGTTGGACGAGCTGCTTCTTTTTTGACGGTTGAGCTTCGAGTCTTCGTGCGGGAAGGAGTTGTTCTTTTCGGCGTCGCAGGGACTGCGATCTTCTTCGCGATAACGGAAGCCTCGTTAAGGAGTTTCTGGTTGGTAGCAATGTTCTCAAGTCGTCTGCGCTCGAACGCGCTCATTGGTGCGCCATCTTTCTGGGCAGGCATCGTTGCTTGTTGAACCAAGCCAATTCGCGAAATGAGAGAGCAAGTGTAGAGGTCCCGTGTAAGAAGACCGAATGGACAACGTCAATAGTACAGCGTGTTGAAGAAATGACTGTCGCGCGCACTGAGAAATGAAGAAGTGATTCACGATGATGACGTGCAAGGCGCGAGGCAAAGCGCGAACTTCCAGTGTTAATCATTTCGAGCGCGAAGTCACGCGTTCAAGAGGCGAAGGGCGCGTTTTCAATTCCGAACTTTAGCCGTGCTGCATGTTGGCTCATTTTGAATCAATTTTCAGCGCCTCTAGATATGTCATGTGAAAGTTCAGCGATCTTGGATCGTACATGAAAAAATGTCACGAAATTTACTTCCGTTTTTATACCAGACGAGGACCCTGCAATTTGCTTTTAGACGTCCCGCGACGTTTATCTTGGCTCAAAAAGCCGGTGTTTCAACTCAGGACAAGCGACCCAAGAGAATCGACAATTCTATCCCCTTTGAATGGGACGACGAGGAGCAAGCAACTGTGCATGATGCGCCTGAGCAGCAAGGAACCTTGACACCATCAGAAACAGAGATTTTCAAGAGTATATTTGACGACATCTCTCAAGGACGACTACCAAAGGCCAAGAAGCGACCCCAATCTGCTGAAGAACAAGCGGGTGAGACAGCGCAGGAGTCAGCGCAGGCCGATGCAGGAGAGGAGCGCTTAGGCAACACTCTTGTCGAGCAGGCCCGCGGTGCTCAATTCGGCGATGAATTCCTGAAGCGCTATCCGTCCTCGCTGCGAAAGGCTGCCGAGAATGCCCTCGGCAAGTTTGAGCTTGCGCCCGCGCGTCCTAAGCTCCGTGAGATGACGGAGCTGGATGAGGCGGAGGCGAAGCAGATGGCTGAGGGGGCGCGGTTCGAGAAGATCAGGGCCTCGGAAAAGGCAAGGGTTCAAGCGTTGATGGAAGCCTGCGAGACTGACGTGGAACTCTGGGACGTTATGGAGAAGGAGGTCTTTGCGCTTCCGGGGAAGTTGGGGATCATTCAACAGGCCAAGGCGACGTCGAAAAGGGGACGGGGATCGAAGAGGAAGTCGGTGTCAGAGATGGTGACGACGGCGGCGACGCAGCAGTCGGAAGAACTGCCCGAAGATGAGAAGCGTGTTATGGACGTCCACGGACCTTTGTACTCTCACTACCTCAGCACCGGCCTCAACCTTTTTGACACAGCCTTTCCGAAACCCTCCCTTCTGGCATTCAACATCCTCCCTCGAATCAAGGAGCTCGGCCTGTCCTCTTACGTCCTCGGCGTATCGACCCCGTTATTCGCCAAGCTCGCCGAGATCCACTGGAATCGTTTCGGCGATGCCATCTCTGCGTTCGACGCCTTTGACGAGATGAAGTCTGTTGGGCTCTACCCGAACCAGGAGGTGGAGGAGCTACTGGAGCAGATTGGCGAGCATCTGCATAGCTGTACCTGGGGCGCACAGGGACCTTTTGTCATGGCTATGATGGAGTCGCCTCCCTATGATGCCAGCCTCACTGCTCGCCTGGAGGATTGGGAGACGCGGATTGCAAAGTCGCAGCTTCGGAGGCAGGAGGCATGAGGATGGAAATGGAGGAACTGTATTATTATGTCTGATTAGGGGAAGGGTATTGTAAAACTACCAGTAGTGTATCACCTCAAGCTGATGGATCCAGGTTGCGGTTGTCCTATAGACGTTAGAACTGGCCTTGGCTATTAAAATGTATTATGTAACGTTAAACCATAGTGAGGCGTACTTTGGTCTTCTTAATCATCGTCAACTCTAGCCGAGGAATACGCAACTCATCAATCCAAGATTCCCTCGACGCAACAATTGAATCCAAGTTCTTCTCTATGGCCCTAGGTGTTGAATCACCTGATGTAGTGGGGAGTTGTGGTAAGATTTGGGAATTAATGGTATATATACCTATGTAACTATAGGTACTTTAGATGCTGTTACATCCCGCTCCACGTTTCGTCGCCGTAACTCTTAGCCGCCTGTTTTCAAACCTCTGTCTTGGACTTGACAATAATCTACGTAGTTTCGAATATTGTCCATGAGTCAAGCACAGCCGAGCTGACCTGGTGTTCTACATCCTTAGAAGATCTTGAAATATCCAACACCTCTGTCGTGGGCTGGGAACTGCTTTGTTGATATGACCGGGCTATCTGCCAGCATACATGTCGGCAAATCAAAGAAATGACTTAGTGTCATTGACCTTTATGAACAGGAATTTCTATTCCCGGCCTCAGATGAATATTGGAAAACTACAAACAGTAAAGGTATTAGCAACCTGGCAACTGACCTGGTGACAGCTACTTTGCTAATGCGACCCGTGAGCTCTTCAACTACATGCGCTTGTACTGATATTGCTAGAATATCCGCCGTACCTATCTCGTAGCGAATACTTTGAGTCGTATGCAGCGCACTTTGAACTCCATAAGGACATCAAGTTCGGCACCTCAGTGCAGAAAGTACTGCGAGATTCATCCGGCGACAACTGGGACGTTTATCACAGGCATGAAGCTGTCTTTTGACAAGGTGATATTCGGGAACGGAGGCAACAGCAAGGCAGGTTGGCCGCCTATACTACGACAAAAAAAGTTCAATTTATAAATATATGCTCTCTGTGGTTGATACTGATACTGCACAGCCATATATGTATGCGCATTATGCAAGAGACGTTCTGGGGTAATAACCACTGGGGCGCAGAGCCCTAGGCTAACTAACTAACATAGACTAGAGGCTAATTACAGTACTACTGTAGAGGGAGGGGATTGCACGGGCAATGTTTCGCGCTCACTGTACCTAGCTTAGCATCTACCGTTACGTTACATAACGTTACGTCTAGACTAACTACCTTACTAGTTAGAATTAAAACTCGCGTATCTTGTTACTAGGGTATTGGAAGGCTTAATGCTTGAAACAAGTGACATAAGGGCTTCGAACTATTACTTAGAAGTGGAGATTGAGCTATAGACAGACCTATAATATTAAGGGTAGAATATATAGGAAAAGAGAGAGTAATAAGATTATAATAAGTTTACTATTAGCTATTAGTTAGGTAACTATTAATTATATAA